>VZRW01006864.1:414059-427492 GCA_013398125.1 Aegotheles bennettii | reverse complement strand
CCCCCCGTGGCGGCGGAGGGAGGGGGGCGGAGGGAGAAGCGGCTGCAGGACCCCCCTGTTTGATTTCCCTCCCTGTCAGCCTCCCCCGGTGTCTGTCCCAGGTCCCAGGGAGGGATCCCCGCCCCTCCCTCCCTTGCAGGGTCAGCAGCGGTGTCCGTAGTGCCGGGACAGTGTCTACAGTGTCTGTAGTGCCCCTCGTGCTCCTGCCCCGGGCGCTGACAGGACGATGGAGTCCATGGACGATGCTGCTCGAATCCAGCCAAGGTTGCCTTCACTTCTTCTGTCTCTCACAGGCTTTGTCCTGGGAGGTGCCTTTGGCGTCTTCACCGCTGGCATCGACACCAACGTTGGGTTTGATCCCAAGGACCCGTACCGCACACCCACTGCCAGAGAGGTCCTGAAGGACATGGGGCAGCGGGGCATATCCTACGCCAAGAACTTTGCCATCGTGGGTGCCATGTTCTCCTGCACCGAGTGCCTGGTGGAATCTGTGAGTAATCACTTTCGAAGCATTATGAAACGTTTCCTTGCACACTTAACAATCTCTAAACATGTACATATGTCCCGTGTGATGGGGTGAGGGTGTGGGCTAGTTTGTTCTCTTTCTTGGCCATCAAAGCTTTTCAGTTTTGAGGACTCAGTAGCCAAGTTCTCTTCAGTTCAAGTCCTGAATGTATTGGCAAGCACAGACATTGCTTTTTGAAACCCTACCTACAAGTACTTGTCACTTGAAAACATCAAACTGCGAGTTGCAACATGGTAATTTGAGTCTCTAAAAAACCCATATGCAGTAAGGGATCCTTTAATCTAAGTTCTTAAGTAACAAGCCTGTTTTCTCCTTGCCCCTACAGCAAGAAATGACCTTGTGCAGCTCAGGGGTAAATCTGTCATCCATTTTCTGAAAATCAGCCCGTTACAACTTTCGGTACTGCCTTTTAATTGAAAAACACAATTGTTTCTTAACTCATCTAGAAGAAAAGTGTATCTGCTTGCACAATGGAGCACAACAAAGAGATCTCTGCAGTGGTGAAAAACTAGCGTGCTCTGGCTATGGAAATAACAAATCCTTGTCAGTGGGGTGCTGTGGCTCTCACCTGTGCTGAGAACCAGGCTGTGTGGCCAGGCTCAGTGTTGCACTCATGTGATTGTAGTGCCTTTAAAATCTCTGTTCTGGGGGCTGAATGGCCTCACCTGAGAATCTCTGCTGTAGCACTGCATTGCACCACATGGATTTGTCTTCCCTCTCCGGGTGCCCCCTTCCTTCCCCTCCTCCTGGCCGTGCAAGTCTCATGTCTGAGGGTGCAGGGGGCCATCTGCTGAGAACAGAGGGAAAAACATCCTCTGCTGAGGCCGGGCTGGGAAATCATTTAATCTCTCTTTTTATTAGTACAGGTAGTGAGTGTTGATCCTGTATTTACTCCTTGACTCTGATATTTATTTCCACAGTACCGTGGAAAGTCAGACTGGAAGAACAGTGTCATTAGTGGCTGCATCACAGGAGGGGCGATCGGCTTCAGAGGTTGGTAGCACCTGCTATGAATCATTTCTGTGCTAAGACTGTGAATTGGTTAGGTAGCACACGGTGTTTTTAATGGAACACACTTTACAACAGCACGGGAGCGTACTCCAGGCTGGCAGAACTGTGATCTCTATTGCTTTCCTGTCAGCTTGAAAGATGTGTGTGGGTAGGGAAGGACAGTGGGATTGGAGAAGAAATCAACAGAAGGGATTTGAAAGAAAAAATCAGGAAATGGTGTCAGCTATCCACACTCCTCTATGGTGGTGTGGGGAGGGAGCCAAAAATACATACTGAGCAGCTTTCTGAAGCTACAGCTCTTGTGATAACACAGCTCTGCTTGTATATACCAGTACACTGTCAGTAACTGTTCATTTGCACCACGTGTAAAATGCTGCCCTGCTTTCTCCGGTATCAAATCAAATAGACAATTCTATTTAGCTATAAAAGTCCAGTAACTGACTGGGATTTGAGTCCAGCAGGGACTCTGGGACACCCCGAGTGCTAACAATATCTGGAGAAAAAAAAAACATGTAGGGAGAGAGCTGCTTTGCTCATCAGGAATATGAAACTTCTTTCACCTCTCCCTAAGAAGAAAAACTGTCCACAGAGCATAAAAGAAAAGAAAGTGCTCTTGAAAGTGCTTCTAATTGAGCTTGTTGTGTCTGTCCTGGACCTAATCCTCTTAGAGCCTTCACAGCGGTGGCTGCTCTCCCTCTCCCTCCCTCGTCCAAAGGCAAAGCCACTTGCAGAGCTCAGATCAGGGCGCTCTGACATTGGCAATGACCACTGACATTTTCTCTTCCAGCCTTTGGGGGGAGACTTAGCAACACGGCACCCTGCCTGCGTGCCGTGCTGGTTTAAGTCCCATGTGTGCCAGGTTATTCCCTCCCCTTGGGCAGTGGTAGTGCCAGTGCTTGCTGGTATGGGACCACCAGGTTCCTTTGGGTGAAAGCTCTTCAAGCCAGCACAGCGTAAGCCAGTTACTGGAAAGAAAAACTAAGTTTCCTATTATTTGGTGTCATTCTTTCCCACCCTTTTTGCATTGCAGCTGGTTTGAAGGCAGGGGTTATCGGCTGCGGGGGATTCGCCGCTTTCTCCGCTGCAATTGATTACTATCTACGGTAACAGCAGGATCCCTGGGGAGCAAGTTTCCCTTTTGTTCCAGTGCTGCTGCTGAGAGCCTGCATCACGGCAGAACGACCATCAGGCTTACCTTTCCACTGCCTTTGGAGTCCTGATCAGTGCAAGCTGGATGGTGTTGGCCGCTTTTCCTGAATGACTAACAATAATCTGGCTCCAAGCCCTGGCGTGCTGCTCCATGCAGACTTGCGGGAGTACGGGGGGATGGAGCCAGGCACAGTGCGCAGCATCTCCAGGACGGATCAGCTGACTGTCAGTTTCCAGGAAACGAGCCTGGACTCTGAGCTCTTTCAATCCTTTGGGTCCGATTTTGATTAAGTCTGTTGCTAGCATCAAAAGAGGCGGGAGGACAACCTTCAGAAGGAAATGCAGTGATTTAGGTTACCATGTATTGTGAACGTGCTGCAAGTGTTTAACAGTTGTCAGTTTGCTACTCTGTTGGGGAGAGGTAAGATCCTGTGGAGAAATAAGTTTGTTCCAGGCTTTTCTTAAAATACCAGCTGAAGACAAACCACCATCTGTACAAGTTGTCTTATTTCAAGTACAGAGATGAGGGCCAGATTTCTTTACCGTGTCTTAAAGAGAAAAGCAAAAAGGAATCCTTAGCCTTAGAACTGTGTGGTTACTGGCAGATGAACAAAACAATTTAAGGGGGAAAAAAGAGGTTGTTGCAGAAGTACAATTCTCTGTAGCCACTTGGCTAGCCCGAGTTAACCTCGCTGTGGGAGTACAAATAATCCTGCTACTGCTCTAACTGCCGCAGGCTCACGCCATTAGTTCCAGCAGTTTTGATAGGGAGACCAGAAAGCAAAGCTGTGAGAATCAACCACTGTTAGACAACTGGGCATTCACTTAGCACACAGCCTGTTTCCCATCACGTCCCTGTACCACCTCTGAGTGCCCCGCTGTGGAAATTGAAGTGTTGTTGCTGCAGAACATTGGTATTGAAGTCAAAACATCTGTTGATTAGCTCGAGGAGCCGCTCCCTTTTTCATTGGTGCTCATATTGGCCCTCTTGCTCTTCTAACCAAGCTCTGTTCAGATCTCAGGGGGCAATTTTTAGACTCGGAATAGTTTAGGCTGATTTTAACCTTCATTGAGCCACTCTGCAAGGGCAGGCGCACCCCTCACCCCCATCATTTTGGCAGCAGTGGGATTTCAGATTCTGTGCACACACCTAATAGGGGTTCTCCCACCCACTTCCCTGCTTTGCATCCACAGTTTGACATCCCAGGATGGTGACAGCACTTGCTTACCTGGAAGAGCAGTACTGGAAGGGGGGGGGTTGGCTGATACAGTGGTCAGTTTGGAGACATTGTCTTCCATTCCCACATGGGCAGAAGTGGGGAGACAGCACCATGTGATCGATCAGATGAGGTTTCTGCATCGCCTGATGTCCCTTGCTGTGCCTGTTCAGTATCCTCAGGCCAGAAGCTGTGCAAGTCAGCTGAATTTTAAGCTTGAGTAATTCTGAGCTGATTAAACAGGCTGGCTCCAGACAGTCCAGGTTTTGTTTTTTTTCCTCCAGAATGTACCGAAATGCAAGGATGTAGCCCAAACCATAAGATACCTCTTAAAAGATTGTCTGGCACAATGCCTGTGCTTGCACCACTGGCTTGAAGTGCAGCTAGGAAGATTTCCACGTCTGGAAGAAGCTGTGATGGCGAGGTGATCAGTTAGTTCAAACACCAACACCATGGGGCTCCTTTTGTGCAAATGTTGGGGCTTTGCATTTTTATTAACTTTTTTTTTTTTCTCCTCACATGGTTTACAGCCATTTAAAGTTTATAATCTACAGAAATTGCAACAGAACACAAACAAAAATATATCCTTAACAACTTTTGAAAGTCAAATATTAATTAACAGTTCTATTCTACCTGTAGCTGCAAGAGTCCATCCCCCCCAGCCCCTTTTCCTTCCTGCAGGGACAAGCAAAAGCCATCCATGGGGACAGCCACAGCCCGCTGTGCCGGGGCGGCGTGGACCAGGCCTCCAGCCACTGTCGCACAGGGAGGGGGGGATTTGGCTGTACAGAGTCTCCATCTGGAATGACAGTATCGTGGACTCAGACTTGGACACATGTAACAAATCAGACACACACAGGGATCCGTTGTGCAGTCAGATCTAAACCTCGGCCTCCTTACTGGGTCCAGGACCAAGACAGACGCCTGGTTATTTTCTGCAGTGCTGTTTCCCTTCTGTTTAGCTGGTAGTCAAGAGGAGCAGGGTCTGGAGTGTGAGCCCTTTGGAGGGGGACTGGAAGACCTCCCCTCCTTTAGTTGCTTTGCTGGTGCAGGGCTGGCAGGTGCTGCCTTCCCCAGGGAGGTGAGGTGAGGACATACCTGGTGCATCGGTGGCAGGCGACCGGGCTCTACCTGGAACAGTCTGTTAGTTGGGAGGGTAAAGGCAACGCTGCTGTTAGCAGGGACACGCTTGGTCACTTCTCATCCATCTCCATTTGGCACAGGAGAGCACAGGGGCCAACGCAATCGGGGAGGGGGCTTTTCCCATGGGAACACACGGACTCGGCTCACAGAGCGAAAGGGTTTATGTCCCAACAGATACCAGCACCTACCTGTGAGTGTGGGAGGGTGGGGGACACACCGGGAGCCAGGCAGTGAGCACAGGCAGCTGTCCTGCCTTGGGCCATGGCGTGACAGCTCCAGCCATCAGCCCGAGGGCCAAGAACTGGAGCCACTCACTAAAACAGACCTGAGCTGGCCGGGCATGGCTGACCCAGCAGCGAGAAAGAGAAAATGAAGCACTTGGGTAGCAAGGGCCATGAAGGCTTTTCCTCCTCCCATCCCTCAGTGCTACTTCCCAGGCTGGGGGACCATCCAGCTGCCACAGAGCCTGGCACTGGGGCAGGGCCTCACGCTGCCACTTCGTAGCAGGGAAGGGCAAAGAGAGACGTGGAAATCTGCCCATTCTCATGGCCGCAGCAGGAATGCTGGTGGCCCAGCAGGCTCTGCCACAGGGCAGGGCTGGGCTGGCAGGAGCCTGCACACCTCACCTTGGCAGAGATACGGGCGTGTGGAAACAGCAGGAACCCTGTTCCCTGCCCACCAGGGCTTGCTGGGGACACGGTGAGATCCACCTGCCCTGCTGGGACCCTGTTGGGGCCAGAGGTCATCCCTCAAGCCTGCCGTGGATCGAGACCAGCACAGCACCTCTCGCTCCAGCCTGGTGTGATGGGTTACCCCAAAACGCTCCTTGGAGGCGAGATCCAGCGAGGGAAGCGATCGCCACGCTACACACACACAGGGAAAGCACAGGGCAAGGGCTGTGAGAGGGGACTGGCCTGACAGCACCCGCAAGAGATGTGGCGAGGAGGAGGCAGCACCCTGCTCCTCTGCTCTCGTGGTCGCAGGTTTGCTGGGGTCAGAGCAGGATCCAGGCGCGGGGTCCAACGTTTGCGCAGGCAGCAAGCCAAAGCAGAGCTGGTGGTCACCGTCACTGGGAGGGAAGCCCTGGAGCTCCCAGCCTCTGAAGAGCCGGTGCTGCGCATGCAGGCGTGGGGTAGGGGAGCTGGGAATGAAACAGGCACTGGTGGGACGCTGCAGGCTTCGAGCTGGGCGAGGACAGGGGTGCCTGGAAGGAGTGCGCAGGCAGGAAGGAGTCCAGGAGAACACTAGCCAAGGGGGAAGCCTGTGTCCACAGCCCTTGTCAGTCACTACCTCTTCCGTTGAACAAATATACATAAAAACAACTCTTGAACACAAGGAGGGACATGAGACACGACTACTTTACAGAGAGGCATGGTGCCTGGCGTGGGACCGGGCCGCTGGTACACGACTGTACAGGAGTCCTGGGTCCGGGCCGGTGTCCCTGGGAGCTGCGATCCAGTCCGTGTCCCCCCAGCAGGGAGCTGGGAGTGTTTGCAGCTGGTGCCCTCTCCCTGCAGGCTACACGTCCGTGGAGAAGTAAAGTGTGTTGCGTTTCAGCTCAGTGAAGGAGATGGGAGGATGCTGCAGGTAGTAGAGAAGGACCTGGACCTGTGGCAGGCAAATGGGGGCTGTTAGGCCAGAAAGGGGTAGAGCTGCCACCTCCCACCTTGTCCCTGTGCAGCCACGTCCAGCAAAGAGTGACAAATCTACCCCGACCCAGGGTAAACCCCTCTGCTCCCCACCCTGAGGGTGCTGGTGTGGGCTGCAGCCTCACGCTGCCAGCGCGGCGCCTACCTGGGCCATCACATCGTGGGACCAGATGTCTGAGGCCAGTGTGAGATGTGCCTTGCTCTCCACCTCCGAGGGTCTCAGCAGCGTCGGCCCAAAGACCGTGGCCAGGTTGTGGAGTGACATTTTGTTGATAGGCTCCTTTTCAGCTACCCTGCAGGGCACGGGGAGAGAGGGAGCGTGAGCCCCTGCTGCTGTTCACCCAGCATGGGGCAACCATGGGGTTATGTGGGGGGCTAGTGCTGCTCTCCCAGCCCCAGCGAGGCATCTCCAGCTTGCCATTGCCCTTCACGGCCCCGGCAAGCCCAGGTGCAGGGCAGGGAGCTCTGCCCCCTTCACGGCCTCCGATGGAGCCGCCGGGGCTGGCCGGGAGCCCTGGGTGTGATGTGGCAGTGACCAAGCCCTCGCTTGATGTGCTGCGGGGCCTCCACCCCTCCCGAGCCCCGGCAGGGTATGGGCAGCTCCGCACCAGCCTGTGCCTCCCCACACCTGCTCCCCCAAAGCTTCCAACCCCATGGGACCCCGGCCAGCCCACACCGAGGGAACCAGGGCTCTGACATTGCCATGTTAGGAGGCAGCCGTGCTCCCCGGCACAGCCTGCACGGTTGAGCCTTGGCCAGCGGAGCAGATGTGGGAACTGGCTGTGCCCGGTTCTCAGGATGGAAATGGATTTTTTCCTTCCCCACCCCCCCAGCAGCAATCACTTTTTCTGTTTGGTTTTAGCCAAACCAGAGTGGAAAAAAAAAAAGCTTCATGATGTAAGTAACATGAGCCAGGAGCCCCAGTCCCAAACTCATGGCCAGCTCTGTGTCCTCCACAGGTTTTGAGCCCCAGCAAGACCCAGAACTGCCCATCCCCAGGTTCGGATGGGCTTCATCTGGGCTGAGATAAAGCCTGGCAAACCATCCATTGCTGCACTCACCCTGGGATGAGCAACACGGGGTGTCACCTGCAGCTTTGGGACATGTCCACAGAGCAGTGTCTCTGGGTCTTGGTCACCCACTGCAGACACATTACAGGGATTATTACACCTTGTTTTGGAGGGGCTACTGCTGGACCGGTGGGAAGGGATGCAGCACTCCGTTTTCCTGCTAAGGGGGACACTGTTGAGCTCCCTGTGATTCCCTGTCCTGTGTCGAGCCCAGCTGCTCCCCGTGGAGAGCTCATGCAGCCAGCTGCACACCGGCTGTGGCAGCCAAGATGTGTCCTCCTTGCCAGAGGACGTGTGCTCCCTGCAGAGCTGACCCGCACCATGGGCCGTGCAGGCACCACAGGAAGAAGATAGCAGCTCCAGCTCTGCTGACATCCCATCTCCAGGACAAAGTGACAACACAGACCCATCCTACAGCCCCCCGGGAGCCGCAAGCCGAGCCGTTACCTTTTCAAGTGCTCCAGCAGGAAGAGGAAGGTGATGAGGTTGGGGTCAGGAAGCGAGCGGAGAAGATGCATCATGCAATTCTCCTTGGCAGCAGGATCCGAGAGGGCTGGGGACAAGAGGGGAGAGGGCTCAGGATGAGGGCTGGTGACATCTTATGCAGCAGTGGGACCCACCATGGCCAGACCTCCCTGCAGCTGGTGCACGAGCAGCTGCCCAGGGCAGCAGCACGACGAGCCCCGCGCTGGGAAGGACATCCAGGACCGAGTGGGCTGAGCTGGAAAGGACCCTTGGGAGTCTTCAATCCTAAAGCCACACTTGGGCACCGACCCCTTCCCCATCCCTGAGCCCTTACCGATCCCCTCCATGAAGGCAGGGTAGAGTCTGTCAGTGAGGAGGGGCTCGGGGAGCTCGCGGAAGTAGAGCTTCAGCGTGCCAGCGATGGCGTTGATGTCCATGTCACTCAGCATGACGAGGATGTCCTTGTTATCTGTCCAGAGAGCACACACACGTGATGCCTCCATCCCCTCTGCATCCCTCCCCCATCACCCCGGCCACCCGGGCAGGCTGCCGGCCAGAGGGCAGGGACAGCACTGCTGGGTCCATGGCCCCGTTTAGCCAGGCTGGGGCTGGGAAGAGCAGAGCTGTTCCCGCCTGGCTGAGCAACAGGACCTGGAATAATTTGCAAATCCATTTGCAACGCTGCCCTGAGTCAGTGTCTCCCAGGAGCTGGCCAGGCATGGAGGCAGCTCAGAGACACCAAGGCACAAACAAGGCTGGGACCTCTGTGTTTTCACAGCTACACTCTCCTCCTCACCCTCAGCCCCTTCCTGGGTGCCCCAGCACATTTTGCACATGTGCAGTGCGATAACCAGACCCCAGGCTTGCAGGGCAGGGGACCTGGGGGGGTCTCAGTGCCTGTGAACCCTCCCAGCCCAATGCAATGCAAAGGGTGGCTGTTCCCCAGGACACTCACTTGCATCAAAGGCAGCTTTCAACGCCTGGATGTCGGTGGCGACGCCAGAGATCCTGTAGATGCCAACCTCTTCGATGCCCCTCTTCTCCACCTCCTCGATGCACTGGCGCACGATGTAAGGCACCTTGGAGCGCTCACGCCTGGTTCAGAAAGCAGAGCTGTGAGCAAAGATTCCCAGGGGACCCCGTGGCAGCCAGCCCAGCTCTGCAAACCCAGGGGCAGGACAGGCACCATGGGTGGGAGGGATGGGGCTGGAGAAGGAACAGGCAAGTCCCCAGCAGGGAGCAGAAGCCAAGTTCTCTGGTGTTGGCGGCAGCAAGGGGACATGGTACAACCCCACACCCACAGGGACCAGTGCAGATTGCCCCCCCCCAGCCCCACACATACTTGGTCACCACGCTGATTTTGACCCCGAAGACGCCGGTCTGCTTTTTGGACGGGGTTCTCTTCAGGCTCATGTCTCTGCTCGTGAACTTCATGGAGAACTCCACCTTGATCTGTGGGAAACAGGGTGAATCCCAGCAGCTCAGCCCTGGCTCATCATCTCTGTGTCACATGAGGGCACAGCACAGCCCTGGGGAAGGGGCTGCCAGTCCCTGTGACCCTGCTTACCCCGTTCATCTCAATCACATCCATGTGCCAGTTCTTCGTCTGCACAGCCTGTGGGTCCAGCTGCAGGGAGAGATGGTTTGTGAGCTCCGTGGGGACACAGCCCCATGCCAGCCCCACTGCCACCCCAGCCCAGCAGCGCCTGAAGCCCTCAACCCTCAGATGATGTTGGGCACAGGACATGTTCTCCCCTGGAAACATGCTGCCCACAGCAGGAGGATGGAGAGGGGAAGGTTTGGGGTCCCTCTGGCCATGCCCTGAAGCTGGGTGAGCTCAGTCTCCCTGCCCGGTCTCCCCTCCAGCTCCCACGAGGCAATGCTTTGACCTACACCCAAGCAGCAAGAAATTTCCAAGAAATCAGGACTATTTCTGGCAGCAGATTGATGAAACAGAACTAGGGCAGCGTTTTCCACGCAGAAAAACAATGTCTCCCCATAGCCAAGGCTATTTATAACCCCTGGGAATGACGGGCTCCGCTATTTCTGGCTTTGGGGCTAGCAGGGGACTCAGTGGTGCTGCCCCGGTGCCCGGCTGCTGTGGTGAGGTGCTGGCATTCCTAAGGCCCTGGCACATGCTGTGGTGGGCACCAGGCCCCAGGGCTGGGCAGAGGTGGGTGCAGTTGCTTGTCTTTTGGGGCTTTTCAGTCCCCAGCTGGTGGTATCGACCTGGCCCCATCGATCCCTGTAATGCACAGGGCAGGCAGCGGGGCAGAGCCTGGCAATAATGTCCCCTTAGGGAAGGGGATGGGATGCAGGAGCTGGCAGGGGCTGGCAGGGGCTCCCAGCTGCCAGAAGAGCTTGCGCCAAGCGTGCGGGGTCACTCCACAAGGACACGGGAGTTTCCTACAGCTGCTGGGTTGGGAGATGCTCCAGGCGAGCGCAAAGATGTCCAGAGCCACTGCTCCGGCCATGAAGCTACCATTCCTGTACCCCAGCCTCTAGCTGCCTGTGAAGCCACTGCATATCATGATGGGGGACACCCCAGGGTCCTTCATGTCCCTTCTTGCAGACTAAGTCCCCACGTTCCCAAGGATGGGCTCGAGCTGCTCTCAGCACAGAGCCAGCACCGTGGCATTGCCCCACGCCCATCCCTGTGCCACAGCAAGCCTCAGCAGCTCCTTGGCAACATGGTGCCATGGGAAAAGCTCTGGTCTCCATCATGGACCAAAACTCTGCAGTCTCCAGGATGGCCCAGGAATGGCTCCTGACATTGATCCTGCCAACCCCAGCCCTGCTGCTCCAATTCCCCCATGTCCCCCTCCAGCATCAGATCCTCCCGCAGCGCTGCCACGCACCCACCACAGCTGACACTGACCCAATGCCACCCGTCCTATGGGGCTTTCATCCCTTTTCCTCTGTCCTGCTCATGGCAGCATCCGACCTGACTGCCCCAGGCAGTGAAGCCCTTTGCCCCCCAGCTGGGTTGGGAGCTGTGGGCCTCCCCGCTCTGCAGCACGAGTTTAACTGCAACCACTGTGCATGCCTTCCCCATCCCTGTCCCATGGGTCCCCCCGGCTCCAATGGCTCTGGCAGCTCACATCTGGAAGGGCTTTAGCAGGGCTCTGAAGAAAGCTCTAATAAAAGACAGGTTGGCTGCTGCCAGTGCTGCAGACTTTACCCTGCTGCCTCCCCACAGCCGCTTCCCCCCAGCATCATCCCCCTCCAGCTCCCTGCAGGAGCCAGCATAGCCTCAACTCTGGGCTACTTCAGCTGGTGCCACCAGCCCGAGCTCCCTTGCAGCTGGGGCAGGTCCCCGTGCACCCATGGACCACCAGCTGTGGCCCGGCCACGGCACCTCCAGCCCTGCCCACTGGCACCCCACGCAGCAGACAGCACTGAGAGCAAAACCATGGCCCACGCTTCATCTCCAGGCGTGGGAGGATGGACAGGAGCATCCACCCACAGAGCCAGAGGCAGCTCCTGCCCACACAGTGCTGGCAGATACCCCATCTCACCCACCACCACCATCTCCTTCTCCTCCAAAGGGAGCTGCCTTGCTCCAGCACAACATGGGGGCATCCCAGGCTGGTGGGGATCTGCTGGCCTGGGAGACCCGGGGAACAGCCCCCGTGCCAGCGCTGTGCAGGATGGCACAAGTGACACGCTGCTGTCCCAGATGTCAGCTCCTCTTTGGCAGATCATCCAGCTTCAAACAACAGCCTGTGCCTGGGGAAACTGCTCAGCCAGGTCACCAGCCCTTCTCTGGGCTGCTCCCTCCGGGACTCCCAGCAGCTATGGTGTCCATGCCCAGGCCAGCATCCTCTCATCCACGGCGAGGTGAACCATCCCCTGCTCCTGGCCATAGGGATGTGCCACCAGCCTGTTTTCCCAAATTATCCAAAGGTGTTTGATTGTAGGACAAGGCTCCAGGTTGCGGAGGAAAAAGTGGCAGTGTGGCAGACAAAGAGCATCCCAGCAGCCACGCAGAGCTTCGTGTGTCCTGGGGAGACTCCAGTGGCAGAAGGACCCGCCAGTCCTGCTGGTGCTTACCCCCTACAGCTCCTGCCTGCTGCTTGTCTCATGCATGGGGTGACTCTGGACTTGAGGGGACCAGGCACATCCTGGGAATTTGTGGATACAACTCCTGTGTGGGCAGTAGCAGCCGAGACAGACCCAGGCAGCGCCGGGTCCCCAGGGCTCCCAGGTGAGGACCTGGGATGGCTCCAGCCCTCGTGGAAGCTCTCCAGGGCCCTGAACACCAAGATGCTGTGGCAGAGCAGGGGTTTCCAGGCTCTGGGCATGTCGCTTCCGCGTGCCTCACGCCTATGAGGTCACCCAACCATCAGCCTGGGATGAAGCCATCAGGAGCAAACTGGTGACTCAGCTGGTGAGGCCATCTCTGCCATGGCCCTGGGGAGCAGGATCCCAGGGGAGCTGCTACAACCAGGGTTGCTTCCCATCAGTGCAGCACCCATGGACACTTCACCCCAGCCTCCAGTGGTTGCCCCAGCTCTGACCAGCAGATGCCCCCACCAGACCTCCATGCCAGCAGCTCCCTCCTCAGGGAACAGGCAGTCCCTGAGCTGCTCCATGCTGTGGGGACACAGCAGCCCCTCCACCAGCAAATGCTGCCCCCAAAAAGTGGCCATTCACAGCCCCATCTGAGAGCAACCTCAGAAGCAGCAGGTGCCCACGGCACTCCTGAACCACGCACAGCCCCAGTGCTCCCAGCTGGCAGTGGGCAGGGAAGCAGGCAGCCCTGGTGGGAACGTGTGGGGCTGGGAAACTAAACCCCCTCATGTTTTGATCCAGCAACAGCCGGCGGCAGCCTCCCCACAGAGCCCTCCCTGCCCCTTAATCCCCTCGGCGGGAGCGGCGGCGGCGGCAGAGAATCGAGGTTAATGCCACTGCGTCACAGGCAGCCCCGTCACCCAGCAAACCTCAGCCCCACCACTGCCAAACCTCAGCCCCACGGGCCCCAGCCCCGAGCCAGCAGCTCCCCACGCAGGGGAACCCCACGGAGGGAAACCCCCAGAGCCCCCCATGAGATCGCGGGGGCTCTGGGACAGCCCGCGGCGGTGCTGTCCCTCTCCCTTGTCACCTCCGTGCCCACCCCTGCCCTCCCACAGAGATGGGCAGCATGGGCTGATGTGGCTGTGACACGGCTGCCAGCTGGGGGAAGCCTGGATGGACCCGGGGG
>VZRW01006864.1:385457-413680 GCA_013398125.1 Aegotheles bennettii | reverse complement strand
CCCTCGGGCTCCTCCACGCCACGCTCCGGCCGCTCGCCCACGGGCCCGGGGCTGCCATCGGGCTCCACCAGCACCTCTGTCATCTCGACGACCGCTTTGGCTCCGGGGAGGCGAGACCAGGGTGGCCGGGGCTGGCTCAGGATGGCACCCGCATCCCTTCTGCTCCGGGCGGGAGGTCAGCGGGGCCGGGCGAGGGGAGCCCAGCCGGGGCGGCGGGGAGGGGAACGGGCAGGGCTCATCTTGAGGGTGTGCGGCAGCCTGCGAGAGGCAGCTCGGCAGCCCCAAAAGCCTCCCTCCCCCTGCGAGGAAGTGACTCAAAGGCAGCCCCCCCCCGGCGGCCCCCACGCGATTAACTCTCGCCCTGCCGCCCGCTGCTGCTCGACAAGGCTGGAGGGGCTGCCCGGCCCCCCCCGCCAGCATGATCCACTGTTATCCACTGTTATCCAGCATCTGCTTCCCAGTGCCAGCGGCAGCCGCGGAGCCATCAGCATCGCTGGCTCCCCCAAGGAGCCAGACTGGCTGTCCTGGCCCCAGCAAGGGGCACAAAGACAGGGCTTTTGGGGTCTCCTCTCAGGCCTAGGGTCAGGCAGAGATCCCCCCTGCTCCTCAGCTCGCCCTGGCCCTTGTCAGTCCCACTGCCAGGGGGTGATGTGGTGGGGCAGGGGGCTGCCTGCACCCCAGCCCTGGAAGGGTCCCTGCCTGCCTGCCTGCTGCTTCTCCTGACAGGCAGAGATGTGGAGGTGTAGAGGACTTGCACAGCCCCCCCCAGGTCCAGCCCTCAGCAGCCCCCTGAGTCCACGTGGGTCACCCTGTGGATCCCTGCAGGTTTGGGGAGCCCAAACACCACAAATCCCTCCCTCCAGAGCCTCCACCAGCCCACTGAAGGGGACAGACAGGCAGGCAGCTATTCCCTGTGGGTATGGCAGTCACCGTGCCCATGACAACACAAGCTCTACTTCAACAGCCACATCCCCCCTGTGCATCAAACAGGGGCTGAGGAAGGGGCTGCTCCATCCTGTCCCATCACCCCGAGACCCCCTTCATGCACCTGCTGCCCACCCCAGGGCATGGGGGTCATATCCAGCCTGCTCTGCCCACCCCCAGCATCCAGCTGCCACCCTGCCACAGCACCAGTCAACTCCTGCCAGCACCCACTGGACACAGCCCAGCTGCTGGAAGCAACTGGGACAGCTCAGAGCAGGGCTGAGCCCTGCAGCACTGGGAACATGAACCCCACACTGGGGACATGAGCCCCCCACAGCACCTCACCCCGAACATGGCACATCCAGCCTTGGAAACCACACACAAAATGGAGTAAACAGCAACAAAACAGGGTTAATGCCAACCAGGAGCCACAGCAGGACCAGATGAACCTTCCCAGTGGCACACGTGGCACAGGGTGTCCACCCTCTGCTAACCATGGAGACAGGGCTCGGGGTAGGGGTCCGATGCTCCTCATGCTGCAGACTCCTCAGGGCTCATTGCCAGGATGCTCCCGAGGAGGCTGGTGTCAACCCCAGCCCCACCATGGACCCAGCCACATCCTCTGTGCCAGCAGGACGTGACTCCCATCCATGGCACCTCCGCAGCCTCGGGAGGTGAGGGGCTGCAGCATCCCCCTCACACGCTGACCTGCTCCCACCAGCCCCTGGTGCTGCTAAGCTGCTTTCTTGGCTGACCCACGTGTTTGTGCTGTCAGATTAGAGCTGGGTAGCAAGCACATTGCTGCTGGGGGGGGTGATTTCAGCTGTCCTGACACACACACCACAGACCTTTGCCCGAGCTGCTGATGCCAGTGCTCCATGTTTCCCACTCCTGCTGCTAACTGGAGCCAGCAGCAGCTCACCATGAGTCCAGGGATCGGCTGGGGTAAGGACCACCTGGGGCAAAGACCCCCTGGGGCAGCATCTCTGCCTGAACAGCTCAGGGCAGAGGGCAAGGGGGCAGCGCTGGGGCTTGCCCACAGCCCCACAAGCAGCACTGCCCGTCCTGCCCCGTCCCTGCCCCATCACCCACCCCACTCCCCGGGCAGGGGCTGAGTTGTGGCTCTGGGTGACAGCAGAACACTCCCCGCCCTGACACAGCTCTGTCCACCCAGGTCCTCCTTGGGATAAGCAGCCCCAGGGCCTCCTCCCTCTCCCTTTCTTCCCCCACGACTTTCGCATGGCAGGGACGCGCTGTGCTGTCCCCGTCCCGACCCCCAGTGTGACTCATGTTTGTTGACCCAGGCTATTTCCGAGAGCACAGCTGGGCTGATCCCCGTGGGGCATCAAGCCCCTTCCCGGCCCCAGCCCTCCCACTCGGCCCAATGCCACCCCCACGCTGCCGTTTCCCCGGGGAGAGGGCAGCAGATGGGTGATTTTGGGTATGAACAAGCTGCTGGCGAAGCTGAGCCCCCGTCTCCCATCCCATGCCCAGTGCCCTCTTCCCAGGAGCATTTCCGTGCTGCTTCCCGCTCCCAAGGGACCTGCCCTCAGCTGCTTTCCCACGGAGCAGGCGGTCGCACCAGGCCCTTTGAAGCAGCCTTGGGTCAAGGGCCATGTCCCAGGCGTGACACTGTCCCCAGCACAGCAGAGAAGGCAGCAGGACCAGGGTCCCCCTCAGCAAAACACAGGGACACCCTCATCCCAAACTGTCCCCGCTGCCCTGGGTCTCCTGCAGCGTGGCCAAGGTGGGTGCAGGGGGGATGTGGGCTCTGGGGGCTGCCCACCCCTCCTCCCCCCATTCTCCCAGTCCTGCTCACCTGGGAGCATCTCAGGGCAGCCCAGACCTCCATCCCCCCTGCCTGGCAACCGCCAATCAGAGGCAGCTCAGCCGTTGCCTGGAAACCTGCGTTGCCATAACAGCGGTTGATGGAGGCACAGGGGAGGCAGATGGTGGCAGAAGGGGACAGCCACGGCTGGCAGGAAGGGACAGGGGGCTGCACGGTCAGAGCTCTCCCTGGGGTGGGTGCTGACCCCTCTCCACAGCCCCCCAGCATCGCAGCATGAATGGAAACGCTCCCAGCCCAGCTCCCCATCTGGCACACACTTGCCTTGGCCTGGGGATTGGGGCTGGACACATGCCGGGGGGGGTGACCACCAGCTTTGTCACCTCCTCAGGATCTTCTCTCATTTTATCCCACCTTCTCCTGCACTCACCATGCCCCAGGACCATCATCCACGTGCCTGATGCCCACACACCTTGCTACCTTCAACCCCGAGCTGCGATCCCTGAATCCCACTCCCAAAACTGCAGCTGCCCGTCTGTACTGCCAGGCATCTCCCGTCCCAGGCATCACCCAAGAGGATGCCCAAGAGCCCCAGCACATACCTGGATCTGCCCCTTGCCCATGATCTTGTCCACGATCTCATTGTTGTCCTTGTTGAGCTTGGTCTTGTCATAGCACTTCTCATAGCAGAGGATGCGCAGGGACTGGGAGCCCTCCAGCTCGATCTCAAACTCCTGGGACACAGAGGGAGGGTGGCTCAGCCCCAGCACCCCAGAGCAGCCACAAAACTGGAGCTGGAAGGGAATGGGGGTGCACAGTCCCCTCCCTGCATCCCGCTCTCGTCTCACCTCATTCCACTGCGGCTCGGTGGTGTCCCGAAAGACCCTGGTCTTGGCTTTGCTGACAAAGTAGCCGAAGGAGTCCACCTCCAGCGTGCAGTAAAGGTCTGGAGGAGCAGACACCGCTCAGCACCCCAGGAACATCCCCACCGGCTCGCGGGGGACCACTGTGGGCAGAGCGGGGCCGCGTGCTGGACCACCCCCCCCTCCTGATCACACCGACCCCTCCGAGCAAGGGTGGGCACCCACACTTACTGGCAGACTGCTTGAAGCCCTTGGCGGAGTGGACGATGACGTGCAGGAACCCGTAGAGCCCGGGGGACTCATCATCTGTGGTGGGGAGAGCAGAGGCTGCATCAGGGCTCAGCCACCACCCCCAGGGCCGGTGTGTGGGCTGGCCACCCCCGAGGCAGCCTTTGCCATAGCCAGTGCTGTGGTGACACCCCAATGTCCCCAACAACCCAGAGGGCCGTCCCTAAGAGCTGGAAGAGGATGTGTATCCTCCACTGCCAATCATCCAGACATCCTGAGCTCTCCTGCTGCCAGACACCCCTGGGGGACGTTCCCAGTAGGGTCAGCTGGGTCTTGCCCTAGGGACACCCTGGTCCTGCCCAGCCCATGGGGGTGCTGGAGAGACCTCAAGAGCAGTCCCCATGTTGCAGCCGGGACTGCTCTGCCTGGGAGCCCGTCTCTGCTCCGGCAGTGCCACCTGGTGGGTAGCTGTCCCCTGCACAACCAGGGTCCCCGAGCAGGGACCCCGCAGCTTGTCCCTGGCATCTTCCGAAGGCAAAGAAGGACGCGCCAGCCCAGCAGACACTCACCATCCTTATTGCTGGTGACCGGGATGTTGTGGACGGTTCGTAGCTTGAAGCAGGATCCCGTGAGCACCTGCAGCTCCACCGAGCTCAGGACAAAGGCCTGGAGGTCTAGGAGAGGCCAGGAGAGGAGTTTCAGAGGGACACAGCCAGTGCTGGCCATGGGGACCAGAGAGCAGCAGGCTACAATCCTGCGGGACCTCCCTGTGGTCCCGGGTGGGGGGGGGCAGGAGCCCCAAGAGGGCCTTGGCAGCCCCAAACTTACCCTTTTTCTGCAGTTTCTGAATGGCCTCCCTCCACTCAGACCTCTCGTAGTCGGACGAGAGCAGGAAGAGGTAGCTCTACAAGAGAGAGGGCAATGTGGCAGGCTGTGTGCAGGCAGGGCTGAGCCCGGCCCCCGGCCCACCCTCCTCACCTTCCCATTGCGGTTGTGGATGCGGAAGGGGATGGCAGGCGAGTTGAGAAGCAGCCAGAATTCGTTCTCAAACATCTTCTTCTTGAGGCGCTCGATGGCCCGGCTCTGCCCCTTGTTGGCTTTCTGCAGGCAGGGAACAGACTGGAGCTTTCACAGGTGCCCCCAGCCCCTCATGTCCCATCTCTGACCCAGCAGAAGGCACCCACCCCAGCAGCAGGTCCCACACCCTCCTCTCACCTCCTTCTGCACCTCGCTCTTGATGGCTGAGATCTTCATCTTCATGTCCTCCAGCTCATGGTCGGGGATGACATGGACCTGCGGGCAGTGCTCCGACTCCTCCGGCGAGGGGAACACCAGGTCGGCCAGGGGCACGTACCACTTGCAGTCATACTGCTGGTGCTTCCTGCACGGAGCACGGGCACGGAGTGAACCCCATCCCTGGCATGTCCCCCATCCCACTGGAGGACAAGGAAGTTGTGACATTTACACCCCTGCCCAGCGCTCTCCTTACCCCACCGCTGTCTTCTTCAGCTTGGCGCAGAGCAGCACGTCGGTGAAGAGGAAGACGTGCCGCAGCTTCCGCGAGCCCTCCGACAGCTCCACCAAGAAGCCATCCTTGACGAGCTGTCGAGTCTGTGGGGCAGCAGATCTGGTGTGAGAGTGGGCAGGGAGCAGAGGACAACAAACTGCAGGGGATGGATGCTCCTGTCCCTCTCCATGGCTCAGCCACCAGGAGCATGGGAAGGTCCATGTCCTCTGGATGCATTTTGAGTCCTGTATGCTTGGTAGGGTGCCCTAACCTTGCACCCAGGACTGCATCTAGAGGAAACCCTCCATCTCCTGGGCAAGCACCATGGAGCTCCTCAGTGTGGACACACCAGCCAGGGGCTAGCAGAGGGCTCAGCACTCACCCCATGCCCAGGCACTGCCCACCCCGCTGGCTCACCTCCCCCTTGGGGGTGGTGACTGCTGTCCTCCGGGGATCGATGTCCTCATTGATGCTGGAGAGGAAGTTCTGTGAGATGCGGAGGGCATCCTGGAGCAGCGGGTAGTCAGGGTGGTCAGCTGGGGTGTGCTTGAGGAGGTCCTGGAAGGGGACAGGCACAGGTGAGTGGCCCGAGGGCACTGCCCTGCCTGCAGCACCCACCCCAGAGCCCCCCCAGCAGCGCTCCCCATGGCTGTGGGTCCCCAGGAGCAACAGGGGCATCACACTCACGTGCAGGACAAGGGTGCTCCGTGTCACCCGGTCGATGGGTTTGTACAGCAGTGCTGCAGGGAGAGAGGAAGCATCAGCAGCCACCTGCTGCTGGGTCCTGGCCCCTCTCCTACCCACGGGAGCCAGGACACCAACCCAGCCATCACGTCCTCCTCCCCTCTGCTGCCACAGGTCACAGGTGACAAAGCCAGAGGGGCCATCATGAATGCCACTCTGCCCTGACTGCATGACGTCCCCACCATGACCGTGCCAGCGTGTCCCTCTCCAGGGCCAAGGACCTCCCTGGGCACGGTGCCACCAGCTTGTGGTGTGGAAGAGCAGCTCATCACCCACAGCAGCTTTTTCAGTTTCCCTTTGGGCTCAGCAGTGGGTCCTGTCCCTGCTTTGCCCTCACCAGGCTCTGCCACCCCAGGGGACACCCTGTATCCCCCTGCCCCAGCCAGCCATGGGTGCAAGGAGAATCCAGGTTGCTCCAGTGGCAACAAAACCCCCACCCACTGCTCACATGTCCCCCTGGGCTGCTCACAGCCAGGCTGATGCCTCTGTGTTCTCCCTTTGGAGCACTTCCCCAAACTGCCAGGGCCAAGTGGGGCCAGGCTCGGAGCCGGGGCAGAGGAGGGCAAGGTGTTGCCCACCCCCACCTTGTGCCATGAGCCGTGGGGGCTCCCATCCCCTTTCCCACAGAGGGTGCTGCCTCGTAGCGCCCAGTCCTGAGAGAGGGACCCCTGTCCTGGTGAAGGGGTTGGGTTGTCTCTGCTCGGACGTGGGGCTGGACCCTGAACCTGCATCCCCCACAACTCAGTGCCAGCAGCTCAAACTGCAGCAGCCAGCGAGAGCCCTGCTCTGGGATGGAGGGGGCAGGCAGGGTATCCCCCCTGTCCCCACCCTAGACCCACAGGGAGGAGGGACCCTCCTGCTGCCATCGCCACGGGCACACGCGAAGCTCCGTGAAGCTGCGGGCTGTCCCGGCACAAGGGAGGAGCACCGGGCTCCTCGGCACGGGTCCACCGGGCTGGGACCCACAGGCGGGGGTGCCCGGTGCCTCCCCCCCCCCAGCCACAGCCACACAGGGATGAGCGTTCCAGCCCCACGCTGCTCACAGCCCCTGGCCAGCAAACGGGGCCCCCGGCAAGCAAACGGGGCCTCCTCCCCATCGCCCCCCCGGGGGTCCCCTCGCTGTCCCCTCGCTGTCCCGCTGCCGGCCGAGCCCCTGCCCGGCGGGGAAGGCGAACGCGTGGCCGCGTGTGCCGGAGCCAAGATGATTCAATCGAGCCTGGAACAAAGACGCTCCCAACTTCAGGCTGCAGAGCACGACGCAGCCTCCACCACCCCGCAAGGGCAGCCCAGCCCCGGGCCAGCACCTCCCAGCATCGCNCCCACCCCGCCTCACCGTAGGTGCAGTTACAGCAGAGCCGGACCACGACGAGGATTTCCATGGCAGCCCGGTCTGCTCGCAGCCATCCCCGCCGCCCCGCGGCAGCTCAGCCCGGCTGCGGCACGGCATCACCCCTCAGCACGGCTCCCGCACAGCCGGCGGGCGGGGAGGAGCGGGTGGGCAGGGGGTGGGGGGCTGCTGCACGCCCCCAGCATCCTAAAGNGCATCCCCTCCCTCCCTCCTCGCCAGCTCCTCACGCGGGGACACAAAGGGCTCTGCTCACGGGAGATGCTCGCTAATTCACCCGGCTCCCGCAGCCCCCTCCCCTCCCCGCGCTCCCGCAGCCCCCTCCCCGCGCTCCTGCCGGCCGTACCCTCCATGGTGACGGACGTGTGGCTCTCCTTCGAGTCCTTGGGGCCCTTCACCTTCAGCTCCTAGGGAGGGAAAGGCCCATCTGAGCACCCCAGGGGACCTGGGGTGGGGGGAGGTCATTGCTCAAGGTCATGGAGTGTCCCCCCCACCCTTCCTGCACCCTGGGATCTCCCCCAGCCCGGCCGTGCTGGAGCCCATGCAGGGGTGGAGGTGTGAATTGCAAGGGATGCTGCCTGGCAGGAAGCAGCTCTGCCTGCACCCAGCAGCTGGGATGTGGCAGACCCATGGGGCATCCTGGAGGAGGACACCCAGCTGGTCCCACAAAACTGAACAGCCCTGCTGCAGAGGGGCTGGAGAGAGTGGGGAGCCAGGCTGCAGCCATGGACATCCCCATTTCTACAGGAGAACCAGGCATGACGATGCAGCCAGCAGGAGATGAGCCACAGGTGCCCATCACCCAGCACCCACGCTCACTGGATGGGGCGAGTGGGTGCAAGGCTGCCCTGGCATCCTAGAAATACCAGCAATGAGTGCTGAGCCCAACCTGAGCTTGTGTGAAGCGTTGGGCAAACCCCTGCAACACCCCAAGGCCATGACACCCCGGCACAGTCACTGCTGGCCCTGTGCTGGGACAGTCCCTGGAGTCCCCAAGGCAGGGAGAGTATCTCCACAGGGCACATGCGGTTGGCTTGGCCACGGGAACGGTGTTCCCTGCCCTGTGCCAGGACAGCCTGGCTGCAGCAGCCCCATCTCCCCGGCCCAGCTTACCTCCGAGATCTTCTGGAACTGGTAGTTGCTATGGCTGCACTTCTCCGCCGTCTCCAGTGCGATTTTGTAGTTATCCACAAAGGCCTTGTAGACCCCCAGCTGGCTGGCCTGCGGGGAGCAGGGGTTAGCCAGGCACCCAGCAGGATGCTGAAGCCCCCCGCAGCATGAGGGGCCAGGCAGCACTCAGGGGACACCACCCAGAGCTGTCCCCTCCGGGCAGGACACTGCCAGGCCATAGCCAAGCTGGTGGGTTGCCCTTGCCTGGGGCAGCATGGTGGGGCTCTCACCCAGCTCTGTGCCCCCACAGACCTCCAAAAGAGATGAGTGCCTAGACAGCAGAGATTGAAGCTGCAGCCACTTCTTGGCACCCTTCAACCTGCCCTCTTCAGAGCCACGGCACCCATGGGCACAGCCCCTGTTCCCATTGCAAGCCCGAAGCAGTGGCAGGGAGTGTGACCCTAGGGAGCCACCACCGCAGCACCCACAGGCAGCAAAGAGGCTGTGACCTCCTGCCTCTTCCCAGAGGGTCACCCACACACCTGGGCTCCTGCCAGCCCCATACTAAAGCCACACCATGCACCTCCAGCCAAAACCCCACTGTGGTTGCACCCAAGACCCACCAGCTGTGGGTGTCCCTGACGCAGCGAGGGGCACGGAGGCTGCACTAACTCCCATCCCTGGATGGATGCAGGGAGGGATGCAACAAGCCCCACAGCCACTAGTGAGCACGTGGTGGGACATGAACATGGAGCATGGTGCTCCATCTCTCCAGCCCTCCTCCTCTTCCAAGCGGAGCAAGCCCCAGGGATGACGCATACCAGCTTCTGGAAGAGGTGGCCCATGGTGACGTTGCTGTCCCACTGCTGCACTTTTGGGCACAGGCTGTCGTAGAACTCCTTGTGGATCTCGTAGATGTCCTGGATCTTGTAGAAAATTGTCTCGATCTGCTGTAGGGTGAGGACAGGCTGCGACGTAGTGGCTGTGGCCTTCAGTGGCTTCATAGGCTGCCGAAGAAGGAGAAGGAAGAGTGAGACAAGGGCTGGGAGGGGAACACTTAGGATGAGGGGGATCCAAGCAGGCAGTGAGGGCTGCCTGGGATGGGTCCTGGCCAGCAGGTGGACCACGAGGCTGTTCCCAGCTCATGCATCCCCACAGACTTCCCCATGGTGACAGTGACCCCAGCATGATGCAACAGCGTCTCCACCACAAGGGCCAGTAAGTCTGCAAGAGGAAGCAGGGCTATAAATACCTCCCGGCCAGGGACGCTGGTGGCCAGGCCAGAGCAAGGCTGGCTACAGTGTGGCTCCTGCAGCTTTGCTCCCTCCCAGGTAGTGCCCGGGCCAGACCTGCCTGGGGGAGGCTGTCCAGGAACAAATGATCCCATCCATCCATCCATCCATCCATCCATCCATCCATCCATCCATCCCGCCCTGGGGATGTCCCTGGAGGGGGTGTCAAAGCCTGGGGGCTGTGCTCACCAACAAGAGGGCCTCCAGCTGGTTGATGTAGATCTCCTCGCTGGCCAGGAAACCGGAGAGCACCAGCTTCCGCATCTCCAGCCCTTTGCCAGCATCTCGCTCGCCCTGTGCGACACAGCAAGGAACCCAGCTGAACCAGCAACCGGCACAGGAGGAGAACCCTCATCCCACCAACCCATCCCCAGGATCCCTGTGTGGGCACGTGCCCCCGCCAGCATGGGGGAAGCTCCATGCCAAGGGCCGGGCATGTGCCCGCTGGGCAGCACAGCTGGGAAGCCACGGGCTGCGCTGGCTCCGCTCCCCGTCCCGCTCCCGGCTGGCCCAGAGCCCGGTGCCGCTGGCAGAGCTCCCGGGCAGCGCACAGCAGGGCAGGACTCTCCCAGGGACAGAGCCCAGAGGCGCCCGGTGAAGTCATGCCCGGTGACGGATGGTGCCACCACGTGATCCAGCACCACCCTTTTCCCCAGCGGAGGTTTGCCCGGGAAAGTGCCATCCCAGCGGGCACTGCCCGGCGGCTCAGCCCGTGCCCGTGTCTGCTGCAGCACCGATGCTCCAGCAGCACCACCCTCACAGCAGGGACACGGGCTCAGCTGGGCTGGGGGGCTCCGGGACCCCCAGCAAGGCTCTGCCAGTGTCCAGGCATGGAAGCCCCAGCCCCATGACTGACTCGAGCACCCGCTGTGCTCTGCCACCCAGACCAGGACCAAGCAGAGCCACGAGGACATCAGCTGCTCTGGACAATGAGCCATTTGGGTCATTTTGGGTGTATATTGGTCCTATTTTGTCTGTGAATTGCAAGGCCAGGGGTGCAGGGCCACGGGGTGGGCACAGCCACAGAGCAGCACGTCCCCATCCCACCCTGGCATCCACCATCTGGTCCCAGGGGCTGCTGCGCACACCGGGGTGCCCACCCCACAGCTCCTCACCAGTCTGCACCCTTCAGGCCAGGCCATGGTGACCAGCATGGCAGAGGGGGGCACAGGGGGGGCAGTTCTGTGTGCTGGGAACTCACGGGCTCTTTGCCACCCGTTAGTCATGGGCTCTTCCTGCTTCCCCAGCCTGGGCCCTGTGTGGGAACTGGGCAGATCAGGGGCCTGTTCGTGCCCAGAGCCCACAGGAACGATGCCAGCTGGACCCCCGCGACCCAGAGGAGCAGCCCTAAAGCAGGGTCTGGTGGCCACCCCATGCAGGAGACCCCAGGGAGAGTGGGTCCCGAGCTCTTCTCCAGCCCCTCTGGGGCACCCAGGACTCCCAGCAGGGCGGGTGAGAAAAGGGGGTGCCAACACAGGGGACCCCCCCGGGGTCACCCCCAGCACTGGGGTTTGGGGCTGTCTGGGGGGTTCGCTGGTGGGGCAGTGGCAGAGTGTGGCCCAGCCCCTTCCCGAGCATCCGGCACCGGCTCTGCTGAGCCCCGCACCCCCCTGCAGCAGCACACGTGGTCCCTGCTCCCCCCCGGCAGGAGGAGGGGTGTCGGGTGCTGCCCCGCTCTGCACAAGCACCCACGGGTGCACCCCATGCCTGGCCCAGCCCTGTGCCCCCGGCCGCAGGCGATCCCAGGGGATCAGTGGGGCTGTGGTGATGCTCCCACTGCCCCCCTCCCAGCTCTGCCCCCCACCAGCAGCTGCCGCACCAACCCAGGAGCTGCCCCAAGACCTGGGCATCACCAGCGAGATGCCCCTCATCCCCCCACCATCACCCGGTGCAGAAGCGGGGTGCCCCTGCCGCCCACCTTCTCGCCAGCCGAGAACGGAGACCCGGGGCTGGTGGGGGTTCCTGGCTCAGAGTCATCTTCATCCTCCAGCACTTTATCCAGGTACCCTATGGCCTCCTCTTCCTCCTCCATGGCTGGCCGGGCAGCTGGGGGCAGAGGGGACCCCACAAGGCTCCAGGCGAGGGGCTCACGCAGCCGAACTGGCCCAGCCTGACTCAGCCCTGGACGCCGGCCACCGCCGTGGGATGAAAGGAGCCATTATAGAGTCCCCGGTGCTCCCGCCTGCCCCAGCTCCGGCCCTCGGCTCCGGCGTCCGGGCCGCAGCACCGGGCGCTCGCGGGGTGGCTGCACGACCGCCTCTGAGCGGCGGTGGCAGTGGCAACTCCGGGGTCACCAGCGGTGAGACGAGAAGGACCGGCTGACTCTGCCCTGGCCTGCGCTCAGCCCCGGGGATCCCGAGGGCCGCTGCCCACCGCCAGCCTCGCCGCTCCGCTCCGCCCTTCGCGCTCGCTACAGGAAATGCATTTCTTGGCGCTGGAGGTGGGGCTGCTCCGCCGCCGGAGTGTGGTCAAGGCTGGGGCGCTCGGCAGCCGCCTTCTCCAAGCAGAACTCAGCGTGCCCAGCAAGACCCATGGGGAGGGGTCCTCTGACCCCTGTCAGGCCCCCTGTGCCCTCGCCAGGCAGAGCCACCAGCAAAAGGAGAGCACCCATCCCATCCTGCCTGCCACGGCCCCCTGGTTCCCTCCTGTCCTGTGGGCAGGCAGAGAGCCAGGTCATGGGGATTGCCACCAGTGAGAAGTGACCATGGAGGGCAGCAGCAGGATCAGATCCCATAAGGGGACCTGGCTCTGCACCCCCAGAATGGTCCCAGACCCCTCCCTGCCCCATAGGGGACCTGGCAGCTCTGCAGGACAACGCAGCTGAGATGCAGCCTCCTGCAGCATCTGCCCTGCATCCCACAGGGATCAGCACTGGCACCTCACTGCTGCCCCAGCCCGACCATGCCAGGGCAGTGGGGACATGAGCAGTGGCGTGGCGCCTGCGAGGGACATTCTGGGCCCTGGCAAATGGGGCAAGAACGGGCCAGAGGAGGGGACACTAACGCAAGAGCTGTTTCAGCAGTTCCCCCTCCTCCTTGGTGGCAAAAGGGGAACCAGAGGAACATGTGCTCTGCCCACAGGAGCCGACTCTGCTCCCCATGCCTGTCCAAGCCTAAACTCCCGCTGCAAGAAGTGGGCAGGGACACAGACACAGGGACTTTCCAGAGCCCGTGTCACAGCTTTCCACGTCACAGCTCAGGCTTTGCTCAGAGGGGTCTGTGTCACGGTACCGGGACCTTGCCCACTGCAGCCAGGTCCCCAGAGTGGGGAACACTCCCTGCCCTGGAGAAAGCCACCCCCTGTGCCAAACCCAGCAGCATCCAAACAGGGTCTGGGCCACCACCCACACCATGAACATGGTGCTCACATTTCCCAGGCAGGAGAGGGAAGGATGGGCCGTGTCTGCACCCAGCAGCCCCAGATATGGTCACAGCTGCCCCAGGAGCTTGCAGGAAGAGACAGTCCACCAGGAACCTCCCCCAGCACCCCAGCTGGGAGGTGACACATCCGAAAGGCAGCAACACTAGTCCTGCCTCACCAGAGAAGAGCGATGGGGTGAGCCCAGCACCCCGTGCCACCGGTCACAGTGGGATCTGCACACAAGGCAGTGCCCATGGCAAGGCAGGACATGGATTACACGAGCCAGCACTCAGATGATGCTCTGCTAAGCCCCGGCACAAGCAGCTTGAGATAAAGAGATGGAGGCAGAGCCGGCGCTGAGCTCCAACACATCCCAATCCTGTTAGTGTCATCCGAGTCAGCTTCACTGCCTGTGGCCAACCCCAGCACGCTCCACCAGCCCCTGAGGACACCGCTTTGGTCCCCCAGGGCCACCCTCTGCTATCCACACTGGTCCCTGGGGACAGAGCTCATCACCCACAGCACATCCACTGCCAAACCCCAGCACTGGGGTGTCAAGGCTGGGGGACAAGGGGCTCCGAGCCCGGGTGGCTTGGATCCAGCACCGGGACAGGTTCCTTGACACAGCCGGGTGGCAGCAGGCGGGCAGCCCCCCCTCCTCCCCTCCGTGCCTCCCTCCCCAGGGGCCGCGCTGGGTGCCGGGAGGAGGATGCTGTGCAGGGGCCCTGGGGAGGAAGCCACACCTCTCGCCTCCTCTGCCTCAGCATCCGGGTTAAGGGCTTAACTCTTTCCACGACAAAAACACTCTTCTCGCTTCCCAGCCCGGCTTCCACCCCCTGCCACCCCCCCGCCCGGCACAGCCCGGGACGCAGCCCCGATGGCCCCGGCCCCACCGCCCCCGGGCTTGATGGAAACTTTTACTGGGGCTCTCCGAGCATCGCCCCTACGGAACCCCCTGCGCAAACCCCGAGGGCTTCCCCAGGATGCTCCCGGTCAGAGCAGAGGGTGCGGAGGGGTTAAAACCAAGTTCCCCAGGAGAGGAGGGGGGACAGGGTGTCCCTCCCCAGCTGGTGGCTTTCCCAAGTGCCGCTAGATGGAGCCGGCGGCCCGGCGGAGCGGCTGACCCTGTCCCCAAGGGCTCCCCGGAGCAGGGGACCCCACGCCTCCCAGCAAGCCTGGCTGGGCTCCAGCACCCGGACCCCGCTCTCCGACCAGCCCGTGCCCTCCTGGCTCTGCCACCGGCATGGCACACCTGGGCAGGGACACAAGGTGACCCACAGAGGTGGCACCTTCACCAACAGCAGAACAGGGTGCTGCTCCCTGGAGCCCAGAGAGCCATGGCCAGCGGGGCTTGGGGTGCCAGGGGACAGTTCCCCAGGTCACAGAAGCACCGGAGCACCACCAACACAACCAAGCCGGGCACCCGCAGCCCCGGCTTCAACCACCCCCAGTGCAGAGCTCCGCGGCCGAGCACCTACCCCTGTGCCGAGGCCATCGGTGGGTGTGGGCGAGACACCGTCCCCGCTCTCCTGGCCGCGGGCACTGAGCTGGGGGGACATGGTGGGTGACTCATCGATGTAGGGCATGGTCTCCGAGCCCTCCGGCAGCGCCTTGGGCTCCTCATTGCCCTCGGCGTCGTACTCATCCGCACCATAGTTGAAGTCTGCCAGGGGAAGAGAGGGTGGTGGTGAGCATCTGAGCAGTGGCGTGGCTGGGGGTCACCGTACAGTGCACCACAACCCCACCAGCCCGTGGCTACTCGCAGGCAAGTGACCCCATGTCCAATACCCAGGGCCACGCACATTCGCAGCCCACCCTGTCCCCACCGGCCTCGGCTGCCTGCTTGCTGCCTGCAGGCAGGACATCACACAGAGCGTCCTCGGCCCCACGGGGCATCCTTTGCTCGACACACTTCCCTATATTTGCATAATTAACAGCACTGAAGGCTGCGGGCCTGTCTGTGCAGGGACAGCTGCTCTGCCAGACGCCCCAGCCCCAGACGAGTGGCTCTGCCCTGCCTGCCTGCCCATCCCTGGGGAGAGAGGGAGCTGGGCTAGGAGCTCCAGCCGCCATCCTCCCCACTTCTCCATGCCCATCCTCCTCGGAGCGTGGGAACGGGTGCCAGGACACCAGAGCCCGCAGCACGGAGGACAGTGCCATCCTCCCTGCTAGAAGGAGGATGGTGGCAGCTCCGTGGTGGGTGGGCAGCTCGGGCCATGCTGGGGGGGCAGAAGGGGGCTGCTTTCCCCCACGCAGGATGAGGCCACTGCCACGCCAGGCCAGCACCCATTTTGGGGTGCCTCGTGCTGTCCCACAACCTGCCCCCCACTGCCCAGGGAAAGCCATTCTGGGGAGCCAGAGCCCCAGCTGGGAGTGGAGGGGGCCCTGGGGTCTGCGGCAGGTCCCCAGGGTGCAGCAGGGGACCAGGGTACATCCTAACCTGTTACCATGGAAACGGCAGCGGCTCGGTGGCAGCGGGAAGAGGCGGCTGCAGCAGCCCCGAGATGCTGACAAAGGGGAGGGGGAAGGGAGCCCGGCTGCGGCAGGGGCGGCCACGGGGTGCAGCCAGCACCCCCCCCCAGGGCCTGCAGCCAAGACCCCCTCGGCAGCTCCCAAAGAGGCGGTGGGCACAGCTCACCCAACCTGACCCCACTGCCAGCCCCTCACTCCCCGCCTCACCCAGCAGCCCCATGGCTGTCCCCACAGGCTCCCAGGGCACAGTGAGGAGACTCCAGCCAGGACCCTGGCCAAAACGGGGCACGTAGGGGCTGAAGCAGCCATCCCAGACCAAACCCCACACTGCTGCAACTTCATGCCCCCACGGGCCTGCCACCCTGGCCGAGGACTCCCCTGACTCCCACCAACACCACTCAGCACATGAATATTGCATTGGGCTTCAGATTGGAAGTGGATAAATCTTTAAATCAAAGAGCGCTGCGAAGCCTGCTCAGGCTGGGAGCTCTGCAGTGTCAGTGGGGAGGGATGGAGGGTCCCATCCTGCGCCTGGGGGTGGCATGGAGGAGATCCCTGACATGGGCCAGATGCATCCCAGCTCTGCCAGGACACCACAACCCCTCTCAGACCTTGCTTCATTAGTAATTAGCAGTTAATAACCATCCCTCAGAGGCTGGGGTGCCACCCTCACTGGGCCATCGCAGCCCCCATTCAACCCAGGAGGTGACTGGGAATGAACAAGTTGGATGGGCAGAGACAGGGGAGCCTGTAGTTCCCCTGGTCCTCAGCTTCCGAGGAAAGGGGATCCCCAACTCTAACCTGTCCTGCTTCCTCATGGTGGGATGTCCCTTGTTCATCCTGCCTTTGACAGGTCCCAGCTGGGATGTCTCCAGCACTGGCCAGGAGAAAGGCAGCATGAGGTACATTAGCACTGGTGTGTCCCCCTGATGCCACCTCCCCAGGGCACCCACCCCACGTAGCCTCCCTGAGCCCATCCAACCGGGCACTGTCCCTGGGCTGGGGATGTCCAAGAGAAATCCAAACCTCTTGCCCAAGTGCCCTTCTCCATCAAATGGGATCTATGTGGTACCCGAGGCAGCAGAAAGGGGACAAAGCTGATGGTCCCCACCAGGCACACCAACTCAGAGGCTGTCAGGCTCCACCGCCTCCCCTCTACCAAGGCCAACATCTGGCTCTGCACGCTTACCCATGGGGTGTGCAACGCGGGCACCCAGAGTGGTACCAGCACCATAGGAGACCTTGCAAGGCAGCTGGGGCAGCTTGGTGTCAAGGTAATGAGGAACACAGCTTTAACGAGGCAGCTGGGGACCCTGGAAGGTGACACTCACAGCAGTGGTGCAGGGACTAAAGTGGCATTGATGGCACGGAGGGGGAAGGGACTGGTCTGTGGGGACACAGGAACGACCTGGCTCTCCAGCAGCCACTGCTCCCAGTTGGAGCAGGTCTGGCTCAGTCCCAGAGCCAAGCTGGTTACAAGACCTACAGGCAGTGCCCCAACAGGGCACTCAGAGAGAGGGACATTGCCCTGCCTGCAGGAGGGAGGACAGAGCCACATCCCCATGGCTCCAGCTGTGCCTCCAGCTGTGCCACCCACACATCTACGGGGCTCTTACCCAGGGAGACCGGGCAGAGGGAGCTCCCCAGCACCCCCAGGACCCACTGCAGGGAGGGAACCAAGCTCCACCAAGCAGCTGGGATGGGCAAGGGGACATTGCTGGGCGAGGGGACACAGAGGGGCTGGCTCTGCATCTTCCTGCCTACAGGGTGCTCCTGCCACCAGCCAGCCCGAGCGGAGCATCTCCCTCCTTCCCCCGCAGCTGCATTGCCCCTGCAGCCTGTGCCTGTGCCTGTGCCAAAACCCAGCGCTATTTTTGCTCCCGTTTTTTAGCAGCAGTGGAAATCCTCCTGCTCCACCCCAGGGGTGGGGACCGAGGGGAGGGAGGCAGCCTGGCCCAGGGGAGCCACTCTGGGGGACAAGGACACCCTGGCCTGAAGCAGCCTGGGAACCCCAGCGCCCAGAGCTGGATCTGGCCCCACAACACACTAAGGGCTGGCACCCATGAGATGCTGACACCCACCAGGGCTGGGGCCCTGCAGGCTGGCATGTGGCCCCATGAAGGTGACAGGGCCAGGAATGTGTCCCACACAGGGGACTGTTTTCTCCAGGAAAATGATGTTTTTGCTCTGTCACCTCTTCCCAGGTCCAACCTGGCGTACCCCCAGTGCGATGGTCCCCAAGAGGCAGCACAGCCAAGGGCAGCAGCTGGCTCCTGCCTAGCTGGGGCGGGTGACAGCATAGTCACAGCAGCTCAGGGTGACATTTTCTTCACTTTCCAGCTGGGCATATGCTGTTCTCTGGCACCACAGCAGCGTGCCGACACACCTCAACGCTTGCCCATCCTAACCCACCACTGGGAGAAGTCCAACATCCGCACGGAGCCTGCGAGGTTTCGGGGAAACGCCACGGTTTCCCTGTGCCTGGGTGAAAATTCACCATGACAACACAGATGCATGAGCTGGCCCCAGACCTGCCTCTGCGGGCCTCCTCCAAAAGCTGGCTCAACACAAGCATCATCTTCTCCGCACCACCTCCACCTTTCCCGGTGTGCCAGAGGCCAGACTCTGCCCCGCATCCCCCAAAACATGGGCACGCAGAGCAGCCTCCCCTGCACCTCTCCCCTCCATGGCAAGGGTGGCTGGAGCAGGATTCGGGATGGCAGAGCCATCACTTTGCAGAGATGCTGTGGCTGGGAAGGAGTGTGTGGAAGCTGGGGCTGGATGTGGCCTCCGAGCTCCAGCCCATCTGCCTGCACAAGCCGCAGAGCTGTGCTGGACCCCAGCCTCCAGCTGTGGGTGTCAGAGGCTTCAGGCTGGAAAACTTTGGGGGGGCTCAGCCATCTGCAATGTGTTCCCTGCAGCCCCCACTCCACCCTGGGCACAGCAGATGTCAGACCCATGCAGGGGGCACCATGCCCCCTTCTCCGAAGCATCCCAGCCTCCCACACACCCATGTCAAACCTTGCTGCCTCACAAATACCAAGCTCCAAGCTCAACACAGCACCCGAAACCCCACCTTTGGGCTGCCCACAGAGCTCAATGCTCCCCCAGAATGAACCACAGGGACCCTGTGACCCAGGCACCCCAGCCCCTCGCCGTGTCCGTGGCTCCCTTGGCTGCCACCGAGACAGCTGTCACCGCACTGGGAGCACGGCCCCGGGGCTCGTTCCTCCCCGCTGCCCGTCCATGTGATGGGGGGGGAGGGATTCGCACTGCCGGGGCTGCTGCAGGACGCCCCCGTCCCCACCGGCTGCCAGCCCCTGGGTACCAACCCCGCGTTGCCACAGCACCCTCGGAGCTCGCTGCAAAAATCACGGCTGGGGGAGCGGAGCCTTCCCAGGGCCACGGAGGGACGGGGACGGCACCCGGGGCAGAAAGCATCACATCCCCGAGGACCCCCGTGGGCAGCGCCAGCTCTCAGGCTGCTCCGGCCCCAGTGAGCCCCCAGTGTCACCCAGCCTGCTCACGCAGCCCCCCCGAGCGGGCAGCAGGTCCCCTGAGCCCGGCGGATGCTGAGCTGACTCCGGCCAGCGCTGCGTGGGATGCTCCTGGAGGGGAACGCGAGCCCCTGCCCGCACCCCCTCGGCTCAGCCCGGATTCCCCCATCCCGGGATGGGTGGCACAGCACCCCCCCAGCGCCCCGCAGGGAGGGGGCCCCGCCACCCCGACCCCCGCCCGCACGTACTGCTGTAGAGGGTGTCGATCCAGGAGAGGCGCGGCAGGCCGCGGTGGCTGAGCGGCTCCATGCTCGGCTCTCAGCCCGCTCGCATCGCACAACAAAGGCTCGGNGCAGCGCGTCCCGCCTCCCGCCCCTGCCTCGCCGGGGGGAGCCGAGCTCAGCGTCCCCCCGCACGCAGCCACGCCGACCCTCCGCGGGGGTCTGGGGAGCGGNGGGGATGGCGGGGGCACGGGGGCACGCGGCTGCCCCCCAAGGTACCTCAAGGAGAGCGGGGGGAAAGGGGGAGCCCGGCTCCATCACCCTCTCCATCATGGTCCTTTCCTCTCGCGATGCCCCAGGGATGCTGTACCCCCTCCCCAGCCCCTCGAACCGCTGTGGCTGAAGGACGCGGGCTCTTCCCGACCCTTCTCCCCCCAGCACCGGCAGGAACCGGGACCCTCAGGGGCCGGGGGATGCCCTGCCCAGTACCAGCAGGGTGGGCAGAGCAGGGTGTGGGCAGGCAGGGGTTAAAGTGCCCTCCCCAGCCGCGTGTAGCCAAAGGAGATCTGAAGTGCCACAGTCATCAACCCCAATATGTCAGGGCACCAGCCAAGCGTTCAAGCGCAAAGGCTGCCCTGGTTCAGGCTGTGCCGGCTCTGCTGCCCTGGTCCCGGCAGTGCGGGCAGCATTCCCCATCCCTGCCCTCGGCTCCATCCTGCCCACCCGCTCAGCCGTGCAGAGAAGGGCCTGGACCAGGCGCTGGGGCCAGATGGAACCGGGCAGGAGGGATAATGCTCCACCAGGCACGAGGGGAAGGTAAAGCCACTGGAGCTTGAAGTGCCAGGACATGGGTGCCATCGGCGGCCACCCCAGCTAGGAAACCTGAGGGGAGCCTGCCACAGCGCTGCCACCACCTGAGCCCCTGCTCCCAGGGTCCACACCAGGCTTGGATGTGGCTACAGGGGGCCGTATCCAGCCCTGGAACGAGTGAGGACCCACAGCCCACTGCCCCACGGGCTGTGAGTCAGTGGCACAGAGTGCACCCCACAGCTGCCACTTTCCACCCCTTGCCTGCCCCACTCCTGGGTATTTCAGGGATGAAATCCCCACGGGATGCTGCTAGGCACCATCACCCCAGCACTGACCAGTGCTGACACCCCCCTTGTCCCCAAGCTGTTAGCGTGGGCACTGCCAGCTCTGCCCCAGGGTGACAGCACAGGCACAGCCGGGCACATTGGCCGCTCTCCATCCTCCACCAACTCCCCCATCCACTCCTGCCCAGGTTCTGGCTTGGTACCACGGCCTGTCCACACTCCATCCCTTACAGGTCCCAATGGAGAATCCCTCTTATCCTCCACAGCCAACCCCTGTGTCCCCACAGCCCCCCACAGCACGAGGCCCTGGCGCCCAGCGCAGCGACCTGCCAGGAAGGCAGCAGTGGTTCAGCTGAGCACATCAACCCCGTCCACAGCAGGAAACCGAGCTCCGCTCGCACCTCGGGGAGCAGCGCAGGGTGCAGCCGCTCCCCCTCCAGCAGCAGCGGCTACAGAGCCATGGGGGGAGCAGGCAGCCTGCAGCTCCCTGGGGTGGCTGATTTTCCACACAATGCTCTCTACAGGCACCCAGGGGTTTTTCCACATGCTTCCCGCAGCCAGACACACTTCCCGCTGGCTCCTCCCCACGGCACTGGCCTCTCCACACCACCGTGCAAACCCTCCTTTGCACATCACCATCTTTATCCAACGCAGAGCATGAGCTGAGCACTTTGGTGAGCCACTCAAGGGTCACCCCCACCCAGTGTGACACAGCACAGCAGGCCCTGGCAGTGCCAGGACCCCTGAGGATCAGGTGAGCACCCCGGGGCCCAGCTGGGCGGGTGTCCAGGAAAGCCTCCCCATGCACCAAGATGCCCAAACTGGAGCCACCCCCATGCTGCACCCAATGGGCTTTATCTGGCTGCAGACACCAACTCAGGCAGGTGCCCTTGCACAGCCTGGACAAAACAACCCCACCACACCACTGGGTTTGATTTTGACTTTGGTTTTTGTGCTCTTTACCCCTTTGCAAAAAGAACAGCAACAAAACCCCAAAACCTGCAAAACAGCTGAACCTCCTGGGCTTGGGGGAGAGCAGAACCCACCCACACTCATGCACCCATCACCCCGTGGTGACACAGACCAGCTCTGGGTGAGGAGATGCTGCCAACCACGTTCTCAACCGCCCCCAGCTCCAACCGCAGCACAGCTCCAGCTGAGAGCATCCCTGTGGTGAGAACCAAAAGCCAAGTCCCACGGTTCCTCCCTGCCACCAGCTGGCCCCACACAGCCTGCCTGGTGTCTGGCTGTCTGCCTGGCATCTGCCCAGCCCCTGCCCGCCAGCCCACGCATCGCTATTTCTGGGCTCTTGTGCAAGAGGCTCCTCCAGCCATGGCCACATGAGCCTCACCAGTTGGGGTGGGCAGCGGGCACCAGGGGCTGGCAGCAACCAGAGAGCAGTTCTGGGGCTGCCTACACCCCCGACACCAGCATGGGGCAAAGAGGGGGTTTTCCTGGGGGAAGGGGGTGGTTAGGGAGCACCGTGCAAGTGGCAGTGTTAGACAAGGACTAAGGGAGCAGTCAGAGTCCTTCGGTTGGGAGAGGTGAAGCCGAGTTTGTCCTGGAGCCAGGGCAGGGACACAGCCAGGGCTGCAGAGCCCAGGGCTGTGATGGGAGATGTCCAGCTGAGAGTCCAGCTGTGCGAGCTCCTCTGGTGCCCAGAGGTCTGGGCTGTTCCCCACTGGTGCAGAGCAGTCAGAGGTTTCAGAGAGGAAAAAGATGAATAAATGAAAACGTTTCCACCCTCCGCACAAGGAGCACAGCAGATCCTTCCTTCTGGGTGCTCTGAACATGCTGCTCCTCAGTCTAACCCAGCATTAAAGCTTTTCCCCCAGCACCTCTTTCCTGCAGGACAGAAACCCCGAGGTCTGTGCTGCATCAGCCCCAAGCCCCACTGGCAGCCCCAGGGCACGGCTGAGAGGTGCCCGGAGTGCAGGGGAGCCCTTGGTGAGCCAAGCAGGGTGCCAGAGCAGGGCAAGACCTTTCAAAATACCAGAGAAGGAAAGAAAGGTTGTGGCTGCTCGCAGGAAAAGCCTCCAGTATCAGATTAGAGCCTGGCCCAGCTATCGCATTTCATCTCCCTTCTGAGAAGGAGGAGATCACAGCCAGATCTGCCAGAGCTGCAGCCCCAGGCTGCTCCTCTCCCACCCAGCCCTGGTGCCAGCGCTGCCAAAATGGCTCAGCCTGGTTTGCTTCCCATCCCAGGGCCTGTGAAGGAGAAGGAAGAGGTGTTGGTTGGCAGCATTGGAACAAAAACCGCCCATGGTGGAAAGCTCGGTCCCGAGCACAAAAGTCTCCCTATCTGCCAGATCTTCAGACAATCCCTGAACTTTGCAGCTGGGACTTATCTCGGGGCAGATCTGTAGGACGTCCTGGGCTGGCCAGGCTCTGCTCCCCAGCTACAGCCAAGAGAGCCAAGAAGTGTGGCTGCTACTCATCTGTATGTGCAAATTATCCTGCTTAGCAAACACTGATAAAGCAGCTAGAGGTGGGAAAGCCAAGTCTATTTGAAGATGTGTCTTGAGGGTGCTGCAAGATCCGTGTGCTCCCTCCTTCCCTCCGGCTGCTCAGCTCCAGCCAGCCTCCATGGGAGGGGAAACCCAGTGCTGCCACGAACCAGGAGCAGAAGTGCTGTTTTCCCAGGATGGACACACACTTTAGTGAGCTGCCTTGACTAAAGTGTGCTCCCCTCTCCAGCCAAGGGAATATGAATCCCCCATGGACATGGGGGAAAGAACCTCCCTCTGCTTGCTGCTGCAGGGTTGGCCACAGCAGACTGTACCCAGCAAAGACAGAGCAGAGACATCCACTGGGATCCCAACGGGCAGGAGGGGAGGAGGAACCACCTGAACAAAGAGCCCTGCTGCACAGAAGTGTCTTTCCAGGGGAAAAAAAAAACACACCAGACCCAAACCAGTTTCAATAGACTTACAATGCAAATGTATTCAGACCCCGCAGGGCACTTCTGGCTGCAGCCACCTAACGAGGGCTTCTCTCCTGCCCTGCTGCTGCTCCTACCTGGGTACCACCACCCCACAACCAGCCACTGCCGCCCCGAGCCCGAGGGCCAGGGGGCCACCTCCGAGCCAAAGCGCTTGCCCCCACAGTGGGCACAACCCATGGCACCACTGGCACTGAAAAGGCAACTATGTCCCCTCCTTCCCTCCCACGGGGCTCTGGGGCAAACCACACAGCCCAGTGCCCACCGCCTGAATGCTGCTGAGCTGGGGGACCTCAGCATCTTAGAATCATAGAATCATTATGGTTGGAAGGGACCTCCAGGGTCATCAAGTCCAACCTTTAGCCCATCCCTTTATCCCATCGTCTCTGCCCCAGATACTGGGGGGCAAACACAAACACACACAGACACACACAGACACACACCCCAAGGACATTGAGCTGTGCTCAGCTCACAGCACACAGGGATGCTCAGGGATGCTGCAGCCAGACCCACCTCCCCCACGTGAGATGTTGGCATCTCTGGGCCAAAGAGAGCAGGTACCGTGGCTGTGCTGGGGAAGAGGAGAAAGTTCACCCTGGGAACACTCAATTTTGGGGATCTGGTTTGAAGGGGATGCAGGTCCATGCCCCAGAGCAGAGATCCTGGAAGTGCCCATGGGCAGAGCTGCTCACAGGTTTCCCTTTTGCTCTTCCAGCTCCTTTACAACCCTCTACAATTTGCCCATCACAGGGAAGTTACTCCAGCAACCAGCACTTACCGGTCTCATTTAAAACCTGTGCTTTTAAACAGCAACTGCTCTACTCCAAGGCTTTCTAAACTCATGAACTTTTGCAGCTATTTAAGGTTTTTTCTTTCACAGTGCCAACCTGCCCCAGCGTTCACCCTGCAGCCCCCGGCTCAGGCAGCATTGCTCTCCGGGGAGGCAGCTCCACACCACGCAAGGGTTGTTGCCACGCTGCCATCAGGGGAGTTCTTGGAGAAATGCCACCTCCCGAAACACTGCTGGGTCCCAGAGCAGATGGAGACAGTTCAAAGGTCCCCAGCAGGCACACACACACACACGCTGCGGTTTTGTCCTCCTCTAAGCAGTTAAAATTAAACACTGCCACTCTGTCTGGCCTTCCTCTGCCAGAAGAGGAACTTTCAGCATCTTCAGAGCCAGACAAGCACTTTCCAACAGTGGGGACACACAATGAGGTAAAAATTAAAAAAGAACCAAAATATGAGGACACAGAGGTGGCAGATGGGGTCTCATGGAGGGGCAAGTCCCACCCATGCACCTCCTTGCTTCAGCACTGACTCCTCAGTCCCCTCCTGGTGCTAAAGGGGTGGAAATGGATGCACAGACAACGCAACTTCACCTTCACAGCAAAGACAGAGCAGCAAGAACAAGCCCTGCCTTTGCCCAAACCATGCCAGAAGCCCCCAGCATAAAGCCTCTCTTCCCCTTTCCCAAGGTACTGGCAAAGGTAGAGTGGCAGAGTGAGCAGAAGAGCCCGTGTGACTCCAGAATCTTTCCATGACAGAAACTGTAATTCCAGCTAAACAGAGGGCTGGGGATTTCATTTACGGCACCGCCTGCAGCCACAGCATCCTGCAGTAACCAGATCCACCAGCCACCCCCATCAAGGACAATTCCAGCTATGCCAGCACTGCCCACCCCAGAGCTTGCATTCCTGGGGTGCAGAGCAGGTTTGGGGGCTCCTGAACCCAGCAGCCTTCCAGAGGAGCTTCAGCAGCTCCGGCAGCATCCCAGCTCCGTGACAAAACCAGCCTCTTCCTCCACTTCACCAGGGCAAAGTAGGGAAACCCAGCATCAATTTTGTTCCACCTCTGTGCTGCCAGGCACAAAGCATTGAGGCCATGGTCTAATGGTCTAATGGTTAGGAATATGATGGAATAAAGGTTGGACTTGATGACCTCGGAGGTCCCTTCCAACCATAATGATTCTATGATTCTATGATTTTATCTCTCCATGTGCACCACCGTGTCCATCCTCTCAGCCACCAGCACAGCCACCTCCCACCCGCTCCGCTCACCCTCTCCTCATGGGTACCAAACCCCAGCACTGCACACTTCACCCCAGACTCAGGCCATGGCCAAAGGGAGGTGATGGACCCGAAGCACCACTGTGCCCCAGCACACCCCGAGCACCTCCCGGCACAGCCACGCGCGGCACCGCGCATACTCAGCTGCGAGGCCAGCTGCGTGTTTAGCCACAGGGGCAGGTGACAGCCGAGATGAAGGGAATTTTAGTCCTTTCCACGCTTCATTTTTAGCCATCTGCTCGCTGACGCTCAGATTTTGTCAGTCCCGGGTGAGCTGGCACAGGCGTTATCTCAGATGCCAGGATCATGTATCTGGCTGTCACACGCGCTGCTCTCATGCAATAGCCGCGAACAGGGGCATCTTGCAGATTTCCTCGCTTTAAATCAGATTAATCACAAGCTGCTTAGAGGAAACCACTGTCTTCCCCTGGTAATTCCCTTAAAGACAATGCTCAATGCTCCTTCGCTTGCTGTCCAGATAGTGCTGCTGTAGGTTATGATGAAACAGCCAGGAACTGACCGCGTTCAGCCACAGCACCAAAATTCATGTTAAACTCCAAAATTCACACAAAAACACCAAGAGACCCAGGCAGAGCAGTGCTAAGTGAGTTACACACCACCCGGACTGCTGGCAGGAGAAGGAAACAGCAACGTGATCAGGAATTTGTAATTATATCTGAAAAATAAAGAGAAGTGAGAAGAAAACAACGGGAGCAGTGAGTTAACCGACTGTCCGGAGAAAGGGGGATCCAGGAAACGACCAAACACGTCTGACTGTACTCTCAAATTCTGCTTTTAAATGTCAGCGCACACAGGCGCCCTTATAACGCCCAACAAAGAAAAGTGCTGATGCTTGGGAAAGGCTCAGGACAAGGCTGGGAAGAGCCCATCGCTGCCACTGCTAGCCGACCTCCACGCAGAGCCCAACTGTGCCATGGGGTGAGGAGCAGAGGGGATGCTGCCACCTTGGATGAGTGCAGGAGCTGGCGACCACGATGTAGACCCATTTGGGGGAGGAGGAGGAAGAAGCCACATTTAACCACATCAGATGCAACCTGGGATTTCCAAGCTTTGCCCAAAACACTCCCCCTGACTGGCTGCAAGTCTCAGTTCAGCTGTGGAGCTGGAGGACCCCTCCGAAGTACAAAGCTGGGACCCTTGGGGGCTTACGCTGTGCTCAAGGGAAGCCCCTTTAGCAACATCCCCCTGGCCTGAGAGCAGCCTCGCACAGTCCTGGGTGTTTGGAAACACTCCGGAGCATCACCCAGATATAAACAAAACACTGGATCCGAGTACAAACCAGAAGGAGTTGTGCTTGGTCACTCCCACATGCTCAAGCACCCTCAGCCGCTGAGCGGATCTCCAAAAAGCTACAACTGGTCCTGATGGGGAGCTGGAGAAGGGATTGGGGCAGCCCATGGAAGTGACACATGGAATGTCTTTGGTCCTTGCCACGGGCTGGGAGCAGGCTCCCACAGCCAGTCCCTGCTGATGGGGAGAGGCACAAACACACGTGTGAGCAAACCCAGAGCAGGTCGGGGACAACACCGGGAGCAGCCGTGTACTTTGGACCTTTCACCTCCAGACAGCTCAGGAGGGCGGAACAGAGGCTGAGCTGTTCCCTGGCACTGTAGACTAATTCAACACATACAAATTACAATAAATATTAAGCACGGTTCAACATCAGAGCGCTTGCTACCCAGGCAATCTTAAATCAGCACGACACAGCCTTGGGGCAAAAGCACCACCCCAAAGAATCAAGCAAGAACAAAATGAACTCAAGTCAGCTGCAGAATAAGCCACATAAAAAGTGACATTCCCTAGCTGTCAGGACTGTGTTTGAACTGGGATTAAAGCTGATGCATAACAACTTCCAGGCCGCTGGAAGTAGGACAGCGTGATGGGTGACAGTGCTAGCTGGCTGTGCCTTCAGTGCCACGGAACAGGCAGTCACTTGCAAAATAACCTCGTCCTCAATCCGCCCGGCAAAGCGCCCCGGGACACCTCGCCACCCTGGCACACTTCTGCTTCAGCAGTTCCAGCACTTCCCCAGGGGAGTTCACAGGGTGTCACCCGAGCAGAGGTGTCCCTGTGAGCCAGGTCACACCTGGAGGAAGTGACATTCCTGCAGTGTCCCAGCCCCAGGGGTGGCTCCTAGGCCAGTGGCACATCATCACCAGGAGTTAGCAGCAGGGGACCAGCCAGCCACCCACCCTCCGTGCGTGCCCGAGGATGAGGCCTTGGCACGGGATGCCCTTGGAAGTGGGTCAGGGATGACACAGGGACTTGGGGTGGGATGGGGACAGCACAGGGGCTGAGGGTGGCATCAGCTGTTTGATGGGGATAGCATAAGGGCTTGGAGGGGCCTCAGCATGGGGTGTCCCTGGCTGTGTGATGGGGACAGCCTGGGGAGACCGTCAGGTCCTCTGCCATGCCACGCCACGGGGTGCATTGGCTGTGTGACAGGGGTGGCACAGGGGCTTGGGATGACCTTAGCAGTGGCATGGCACGGGGATGTGGGGACAGAGCGGCACAGGGTGCCCTTGACCGTGCCATGGGTACGGCACAGGAGCTCAGGACAGAGAGCACGAGGGCTGGGGGTGCCCTCGGCCACGCGGTGGCCCGGGATGCCCTTGACCGTGCGCCAGGGCTGGCACAGGGACTGGGCACCCCCTTGTCCCCGAGGGCAGCCCGGGGCTCCCCGCGGCACCCACCTGCCGAGGAGGCGTCCTCCGCGTCCGAGCTGCCGCTGCCTCCCTCCGGGGAGCTG
>VZRW01006864.1:327644-377390 GCA_013398125.1 Aegotheles bennettii | reverse complement strand
ACCCCGGCAGAGCCGGTGCTCGGGATAGCTCGCAGGGAAGCGGCAGGATGGAGAGGGGCGGCCTGGGATTTGGGCGTGGAATCCGGGAGCAGCCAGGGAAAGGCTCCGGGAAGCCCGGGGGCTCCGGGAAGCCCGGTCCCTGTCTCCAGGCAGCGGTCCGGAGCGATTCGCTCGCCGAGCTTCCCCGGGGAAAGACCAGGGATCTCCCTCCACAGCTCCGAGCAGCCGAGCCCAGCCCTGCGGCACCGGGGAGCCCCTGGCTGGGGGCTCGTTCCTGTCCTCGGACACTTCAAAGCGACGGGCTGCACCTGCAGCTCTTTCAGATGCCCCGGAGAAGCGATTTTTCTCCATTAAACATCCCCCACGCCTCAGCAAATGCACCAACATCAGAGCAGGGGAGAACAAAGCCCGCCAGCCTCCCACCCACCTCGGGTACAGGTGGCTCAGCGCTGCAAGTGCGGCCCCCCCTTGCCCTCAGGACACTCACTGCTTCACAGCCCCCCGCCACCCCCACCCTGGGCACCTTCATGGCCTTGGTTTGCGACAGAAGCAAATCTTTTATTTGAAAATCAGCTCGGGGAAAGCAATCACCTGCTTACTACACAGAAACACACTGAGGGGCACCTGCAGCCAGAGCTCCCCACCCCAAAACCAACAACAACTTGAAGGCAGAGACTGGCAATTGCCAGAGCGAGCCCTCTGGAGAGCCCAGTTTCCATTTTGAGGAGGAATCGTCAGTTCTGCCAGGGCCAGCTGTCATCTGCATAGTACAGTTGTGTGGTGGAGCCTGCTCAGGCAGCATACAGGGAAGGCAGCCAGCCTCTCGGCTCTGCTCAGTGACGAGAGGGAAAGCAGCTGGGTATTGCACAGCCATGGTAATAAACAAGGGCTCTCACGGGGATTTTCCAACCACATTAGCCTTCATGCAAAATAGATTCTCACACTCTCCCTTGCAGGCGTTAGAGCCTCCAGCATGGTGGGGGTGTGCCTTGGGCTGCATAAGCCCTGAGTAGAAGAGTAAGCAGTGAAAAAAGAGCAGGAGGCAGTTAATGCTGCTAGGCAGCGAGGTACTGGTGTGTATTTACCCTGTTAAACACAACAGAGGGCTGGGCCAACAAGGCAATGAGACTATTTGACTGCCCTCTGCTTCCAAGGCCTTTGACAGCCATGACCAGAGCCCACCCAGAGCTGGGAAAGGGGATTCCACACCCCAGACCCCTGGGACCACCAAGGCAGAAGGTGCACTTGGATGAGCTTGTTGTCCAGAACAAGGCTTCTAGCACACACACCACATTAGTAGCCAGTGCACATCTTGTAGTGCCTTCATAGTCATCCCTGCACTCCCTGTCCCCTGGGACACTCCATTTATCACAGACCTTTCTAGTCCTGGCCATGCCTACAGCATCATCATCACCACCCCTCCTGCCAGGCAGGGACCCCCGCACAGTACCAGCAGAGCATGACAAGGAATGATGCTTGCTCTGTGCTGACCCTGGGGAGCCAGGAAACATCTGTCTGGGTCCTCCTGCCAGCAGGAACAGCTTCCCAGGCACCAGCTGATGTTTCACCCACTTACGCCAGGGAGGAATTTAATTTCCAGTGACCCCTGAGGCTCCCACAGGCTTAGGTCTCCCCACAAAATAGAAGCCAGGAGTGTCTGATCACACACAAATCTGAGCAAGAACCAGGTTTTTGTGATTCCCGGTGCCTGGGAGGGGCTTTCCACAATGTGCTGACATTCCTGTAGCTCTGCAATTGTATTTTTCTTTCCTAAGTCAATGCTTTTTGCTCATGAAAGCTTTTTTCCTGGGTAATAAGCAGCAGGCAGAGAGGAAAGCAAATGAATGCTTTTGGGTTTAATGTCTCATAAATCATTTTTCAAAAGATGCTCTCAGATCCCAGCAGGGCCTATGGCCAGAGCAGGGGAAAAAAACTCTGCTCTAGCCCCCATCCTGTTCCTGATAATGCTGATCTTGTGGAAACAAGTTACCTGGAGGCTTCTCCACTGACCCTTGGATGCATTTTCTTGACTGAGCAAGGATCTGGATGCACTGAGGGGTTCGGGTCCCTTCCTGAGCTGGAGAGCAGGGCTGATGGACACAAGGGCAGACCCATTCCAGCCCGGGGAAGGGCTGGGTACACACCCACACCCCCCACATACACAATGCATTGCCGTTGTCTAAACCCTTTGCAACCACATCAGGGGATGAAGCAGAGAGGTCACTTACCAGCATACAAAACTCTGAACAAATGAAGTGAAAAAGAAAGGTAAATCCAGGCAGACCCAGCACATAGTAACGCCAAGGGCAATTCTGCACAGCACTTGGTGTCCAAAATAAGGACTGTCATTCCCAAAAGATGTGGGAGAAGTCAAGCTATCCTCACTCATTTTAGATGGCACAGTCATCTGTCCAAGTCTGATGTTGACTTATACCTCTCCCAGAATGTTTTCTTCAACAAAACGCAAGCATTGAGAATTAATGATTTATTCTGAGGAGCTAGTGGGAGGCAGCAGAGTGCATCCAAAGCTGGTTCATAAATTGGGAAAGACTGCGGGGAAGAGGAGGTGACAATTTTTCTTCTCCGTCCCTGGGACTAGCACAGAAAAGTAATTGCCTTCATTTGCAACAAGCCAAGTTCAGTGATCCTTGAGAGGGGAAAAAACCCCTTCTGAACAATAACTTGAACAGATAACAGTTTGTAAAGAGGCAAGATTCATCCATCTTTTGGATCACCCAGGTTTCCCCAGCCCCATGGGTGCTGCAGTACAACCCCTCTGCTTGGGTCGTTCAGATTTCCTCACTACTGGGCTGCAATCCCGAGTCCCTTGGCACACACACGCACAGCTCACTCCCCCGTAGCCCTCCAGCCTTCCCGAGACGTTCTGCCTTAGCGAGTCTCGATTAATAAACAAGATGTTCATGTTGTTATGTGGAAAGCAAAACACAGGATTAGTGATACTAGAGAGATACAATCAAACCATTCCACACCAATGAATAATACATTTACAGTAACAAATGCTTGCTAAACACCCCAAGCTGATGCTGATAGATTTTTCATAATTGTTCGGGATAAACGAGCAGTAAAGGCTTCCAGAAGCTGTAGTGATAAATATATCAAATTCCTTAGCCTATATATTTTCCCTAGAAGACAGCAAAAATGGCATGTTTCACTGCAATCTAACCCACACCCTGCTAAAATATTACACTTGTAATATTTTAGCCTTCAAAAAAACCCCATCACAAATGTTGGATGCTGTCAGGGAGCGGGGCAGGGATCCTGTCAATCCCCGGGCTGCTGCGTCCCTCCCCATCTCTCGCTACCAGCCCATGAGGCTTCATTTTGTCACCTCCTGTTCTGTAATGAAAACAGGCTCTTGGCTGCATCCCATCCATTTCGGATCTTGTCTGTCAAGCGTGCTGTCGGCACCAGGAGGAACAAGGTCTTCAGCTCTCCTGGTGTTGGCGGTAGGGACGTGGTTATACGGGGTGGCACGTGAGCGGTGCAGGACGTTTGCAGGGGTGCAGTGGAAGCAGAGCCTCTTTGAGGTTCTGTTACATTATTCAGGTGGTGACACAAACTAAAAGGAGCACATGGAGACCTTCAGAGCTGCATTGTACCCACCAGCAGCCAGCTGGGCTGGGGTCCCTTTGGGCACGGTGTTACCAAGAGGGTGGTGGTGTTAAAGCAGGATGAATGGGAAACAGGGTAGTAACATCAATTATTGGTTCATTTGAACTCTCAGTGATGCTTCACAGCTAGGGCTTGAGCTGTGCTAGGCCTCCTGAATCTTAATTTTATTTTTTTCCCCTTGTTTAAAAAAAACCATTTGACACAGGAGCTTTCCAAGCACAGTTGTTATTTCCAGGATACACGTTTTTTGAAAGAAAAGTGGGATTGTTTTAATACACTTCTACCTTTAACTCTTTTTAACGAGCATGTTTCTTTTTTTAACTTGGAATTTCCCCAGTTTCAGCAGCCAGGCTGCAGGGAGCTGCTGGGGATGGATGGGGCAGGGGAAGAAGCCTTTAACCCACATAAAAATGTTAAATACTTAAAAGCATCTCTAAAGAAAGAGCAAATGCTTACTCCTTATATCCAGTTTCCCTCCCTCCAAAAGCCCTTCCTGATGGGTTCCATGGGATGCAGAAGGGCTCTGAAGGAATTCAGGAAGGCTTTTTGGTCCGGAGAGCTGTTGCAGACTGTCTGCCTCTTCCCAAGCGGGGAGCTCCCGTTGTGCTGATGGAGGGGCTCCAGCCTCCCCCCCCCACACGCAGTGAATGCTGATGCACCGTCAGTAATTTCAGTGTAATAACCTTGCCCTGGCACCACACAGCTGCCCTTCTGCTAAGTGCTAGGTCCTCTCTCAGCCAAGCCCAGGAAGCCCAGCTCCGGCAGCCTGGGGAGCACGCTGGGCTCCTCTCTCGGCAGGAATGCTTCTTCCTCACCAGGAATTCTTACTCTGAGTATTTTTCACTTGCGAACCACACAATTGCCAATTACAAGAGCAAGAAACAAGATTATCCCTTATTGAATCACTTCCTCTGAAGGTTCACAACACATCTCTCTGTTATACCTCTTCTGATGGGCTGTGCTTGGTCCTCGGGTTGCTGGGTGGGGTTGGCACAGCTGGGGGCTCCTCCTGCCCCTGGGTCAGCAGCATGGCTAAGCACAGGGCAGTAAGACAGCTGGAGCTCAGAGGAGTCAGGCCACAGCATCACCCTCACTGCCCATCCAGCCCTCTGCAGCTGTGGCCCCAGCACCCTGGAGAAGCTTCTCTAAACTCCCTGGAGATGCCTCCACGGTCTGGACCTCTAACGAGCCCACTGATGGCCAGCCCTGACTGAGCAGTGGAAAGCAGACTTCCCAAGGGAAGCTTCAAGTTGTGTTCTTCATCCATCCTGGGTTGCCACTTGTTCCCAAAGACAAGGACTGCTGCAATTTATCCCACCGAGAGCCTCCAGTCTAACACCATTGCCCACCAACATCAGCAGCAGGCAAGTCCTGTTCTAGCTCCGACTCTTGGGAATCTCTCCTCTTCCTTTAATGTGTCCACACACCATAATTTCCAGGCATGTCCTAGTGCCTTCCCCTATCGCTGCCAGAGCCAGAGAACCCTTTCTTTTCATTCAGAGCAGAGGGCAGCTTTCACTGAGCTGCTCAAATGAATCAATAGAGCAGCAGGGGAAGTCACAAAGGAACTAGAAGCACAATAGAGAAGGTAGATGGACAATTCCTTCCCTCCCTACAGCACGCACAAGAGAGGGAATTCACTGTAGGAGAAGTGCATTGAAAATGGAGATGGTGAACACAACCCCTCTACGTCGATGCCGAAATCCAGGGTAATGCAGAGCCCCCAAAGACATTCCATCATGAGTTGGAAGCCCCCAGTTACCACCTGTTTTATCCAAGCCTGTTCTCTTGTACACACCTTCAGCTCCAACGGCCAGCAAAGAGGCCACGTGTTGCTATGGGAATGCCACTGCTTTTTTTTTTTTTTGGTTAATTTTGGGGACTTTTTTTGTTTTTTTTATGCTTTTCCTGCATGCAGGCTCCAGAAGGGCAGTGGTGCCCCTGGGGGTGCTGTCCCATAGCTGATCCAGGCACATCAGTTTAGCAGGACTACAGGTTGGCAAAGCCATGGGATCACAGAGGGGACTCGGGTGCCACCCTGTGGAGCCCGGGATGGCAGATCCAGCCTCCTGCTGCCACAGCAGCTCTCATTTTGGGGACTACAGCCAGAAAGTCACCCTGGAGCCATGGTCACTCTTAAGAGCCTTGTTCTGTGTTTCCCCCCCAGTCAAGGAACAGCGGGCAGCAAGGGGACATCGATGGAGCCCGGCGGCTCGGCCGCATGGCCAGGCTGCTCAGCATCGTCTCCATTGTCCTGGGGACCATCATCATCGTGCTCTACATTTCACTCAGCGTCAGAGGTAACATCTCCTTCTCTTTTCCCCAGTCTAGCTAGAGCAGGAACCTCACATGGCTCCTGCCTCCAGCCCAGTGTATAGGACACACCTGCCCATCGTTCACCACCACCCTGGGGCAGGCAGCACTCCATTCCCACCTCAACTGCAATGGTAGGGCACTAAGCACCTGTATGGTCCAGGCTGGTTTGGCCATCACCAGCTGCACACATACATCCAAAACCACCTTGGAGAATGGGCTCCTTGCAGGAGCAACACACACTGTTCAAGTGACCTGAATGGAAAATACCCTCCCTGCATTGTCCCATCATGCAGTGGTGACCATACAAGGTCCCTCTGGTGAAAAGTCTTGCTCTGGCAAAAGCAGTGGTGGGTTTAGAAGAGTTTAGTGGGGTAAAAACCAAAGGGGTCCAGGACACAAATCAACCTGCCCAGAAATGCATTCCCAAAATGTTTGGGGAACCTCCCAAACACAAACCCACCAGCCAAAACCAGTATGACCAGCATGAACCTCAGACACAAACCAAGAGTGTTAGGGGAACATCTGTGGCTACCAGAACCTGCCCTAAGACTTTCTTTCTTTTACAGTTTCCTAGAAGACGTTTTAGCATGCAAATACCTCAAAGAGGAGGAAGACAACTTTCCTTTTGGGGTTTTTACTTTCAGCCTTGCAACAAAAAATTGTCACAGTGTAGGTGGGCAGCCCTAGACAGCCTGCTCTGGAGCGCCATCGGGAGGAACGCATGCTTCTACTTCACCGCCTCTTGGAAATGAGTTTGTACAAGTGACGGGATAAACAACATGGCAAGGAGGAATGGGAATGACCATCGGACGCCGAGTGGAGAGGAGAAGGGGGAAATTGCTACCTCATTCCCCTCCAGGAAAACTCACGGAGTGGGGAGACCACTAAAGTACAAGAGGAGGAGAGAGTTTCAAGAACGAAGCTTATTTTAACAGAAAAAATCTAAGGCGAGAACAGGACATTTGGAGGAGTCCTCCTAAGAATTTTGGCACAAGTCACTGAACTTTTGGGGGGTTGTTGGTTTTTAAACCGTCAAATTCTGTCTCTACAAAAAACAAAAACCAAACCAAACAAAGCTCAAACTGCCATCAGGAGCTGAGAGCTGTTCCATGGAGGAGGAGGAGGAGGGAGAGCAGAGCTGCAGCAGGACCATGGCTCTGCTCCGAGTGAAACGCAGCCGCAAAAGCTGGAGGATGTGGTGGGTGCTTTTGTATTTTTGATGAAAAAAAAAAAAAAAAGAGACAATGACCATTTGCATGCCTTTGGGAATGTTCTTCATGTCTGTTCCTACGAGCTCTTTTATCACTTAGGGCAGATCTCAGAGCTGGCAGAGCGGGATGTTGCTGCATGAGAACGCCAGGCTCCTCCTCACCCCGATCCCATGGTGGGGTTTTTAATGGAAGGAAAAAAATAATGCTTTTTTTTCTCTGAACCCACACATTTCTCTCTTTGTGCATCCAAAGTAAGGTTATTACTCCTGGCGCTGAGAAAAGAGCCTGGTTAATCTGTAGCAGCAGTGCCAAGGTAGGGAGAGCCCGTTCTACCCAACTTATACATTCATGTCCCTTCATGTCCATCCCACAAAAGCTTCAATATGATCCAGACCCCCCACACACACCAGAGCTCATCTCCCCGACCCTTTCGGGCAACAACTTAGGGCCTTCCAGGAGATGTTCAGAGGCACAGGGGGGTTTAAGATCCCCGCACCCCACACACGCTCTTCTGAATCTCTGAACATCTCCATCACCCCCGGAGCTGGCTGGGGTCAGTTCCACAGGTAGTGTTATTTTTTAATGTTTTATATTTAACATAACAAGAAAACAGATTTTGCTCCTCCCGTTCTGTCCATAGGTACCCTGCACCCTGCCACATCTTCCACAGCACACGGCTGCTCAGCCGTTTCCCACGGGATCCCATCCCAACACTCTTCCCTGGGCCTCCACCCAGCCCTGTCCTCTCTTCTTCCCACTGACCACCGTCCTTCCCACAGGCTGTTACTGGGGTTGGTCCTCTCTCCAGCCACCCAGACTATGCAAAGTTTCATCGCCTGTTATTTTATTCAGGCTTTGTAGATGGCTTCTGGCCATATCCATTGGCTCCATATTAGCTGAGCCTCCTTATTTTATCAGAATTTTGGGGGCACAAGTACATGACCAAGAGCTGCACCCTTTCTGTTGTCTCCAGCTGAGAGCCCGGGACTGGAAACATGGACTGCCCTGAGGAATAGGGTGTTTCAGGGCATTTCTGCTCCCTACCACCAATATTCTGAAAAAAACCCACCCTAAATCTTAGACCCGATGCTTCCAAGGGCTTGTCTGAAGGGAGAATCTATTGCAACCATAAGAAACTTCACATGGTAACTGCTCGGTACCAACACCTCTGGAGTATGTGGGGGTAGCACAGGGTAAGGGTGCCCTGTAAATCCATGCTGGAGTTACTCTGCAGTAACTAATGGGCAAAGCCATGGGCATTGCTGTGAAAGTTCTCTTGTCACTTATTTGATTGCTCCTCTTGAAAGTGTTTTCTTTTGCTAGACATGATTTGAATCCAGGGGGGAAGAAAGCCAAATCCCCTAGACACGCTGTTAACATTTTTCTCTGCTGTAAGAGGGATTCCAGGGACTCAGAGCAATAGCACATCACTACAGCATTTTGTTGGGCTCCATTCCCACCCACCCCTTTGCCAGTGCTTTATTACAAACTGTTGGCTTCTAAAATGGACCAAATTTCAAGCTTTCTTTTGCAATTCATTTTTTTGTGAGCTTCAGCAAACAGGGGCTACCAAGCTCGCAGATGCTGCCAGGGTGGCCCTTGGCACCAGATCTCTTCTTCCCCAGCTCATCACAAACCCTCCCTGGGTTGGGAGTGCTGGGTAAGGGCAGTGCTGCCTGTCCACACACCTTCTGCCCTTCCCTCTTGGAGCTGCTGAAATTCAACTTCTGGTAAGAGCCCAGCAAGCTCCTCCTTGGGCAGGAAGAGCCCGACGTTCAGGGAAAACTGCCCCAATGAGTTATAGTACTTAAAAGCACCAAGTCTTTATTAAGTAAGGATTTAAATGCTCTTTTATCATTATATAAAGGCTTTCATCTGAAGCTCTTTATCACACTGAAAGGATTAAGGCTCACCACGCTGCGCGAGGTGGGTCAGCAGGACGCTGCTCTAATTGCACGGGTGGCAAAGCTGCTCAGTCACACACACTACAGCTCCAAAAAGAAACACCTTTTTTCTTTCTTCTACATCACAGAACCACGTGTGAGTATAGATTTCCTTTGAATCTCATTTTCCCAAAGGGATGTAGGCACACACACACTACACCAAACCAGACCAGGGTACCTGCAGGTGCGATGGTCCTTGCCAAAAGAAGTCCCAGGCTGGTGAAGTGCAGAGTAGCAGAGGTACCAGAATTCATCTGAATGCAGGAAAAGGCAGAAGCTTTCCCAAAACACCCTCCACAGAGATGATTTGTGGCATGCACCCAAACATGGTTTGTGCCTCCTGGCCTCACCTGTAGCATCCGAGGCGACTGCTCCTACCCCCACTGTAATAAAAAAGAAGTAGTAAGACACTTAAATTCCTTTCATTTGCAATCTTCTGATTAGATACAATCGCACTGCTCTGCACCCTTGAATACAAAATATTTTATCTCCTTGTAATCTGGCTCTCTGAAGCTAGAGAAATGAACTCCCCAGGGTTATCTGGAAAGTCTCTTCTCCCTGATCTTCCCGAGTTTTCCCATGCATTTTGCAGCCTGATATTTTGAGAAGGCTTTGCCACTAGATCCTTGCTCTCCCCATCCCACACTGTTTTATCCCAGCTCAGCTGCCTGTTTGGCTCTTTTGGGTGCATTAGTTTGTATTTGCAAAGAAAGAAGTTGCTGAGCCCCCAACCCTTGTCACACACCTCATCTGCAATTGCGGTGTGAGGAGCTAAATCATGGCAGAACTTTATCCTGAGGCCACCAGCAGGCACAGTTCCTCCTTTGATCCACACGTGGGGAACAAGAGCACCCCTCGTGATTTTTTGCTGACTTAACATCCACCTAAGCACATCTTGCTTTCCACACCCAGGCACAACTGCTCCTCTCCTTATCTTTGTTTTCAGCGCACAGGAGGGCGATCACAAAAAGTACATCATGCCTTTCCCTCTCCATCCCCACAAACAAGCCCTATTACTCACGTCACACCTGCTGCAGCCTCCTCCAAGCACTCCCATCCAAATCGAGTTTGCTGCATTCACAACTTCAGCAGTCACGAAATCCTCGGGGTCTGGACAACTTCTACCCCCTGGTGAAGGAGAGGTGAGACACCCAAGGGATGCGGTGCCAATCCAGCCTTACCTGCCAGCGAAGCTGAGCTGGTAGGAGGATAGCTTGCTGAAGACATGGGGAAGGTGGGAAACATCTCTAAAAGCAAGTTCAAGTAGGAGTGACGATCGACAAGTGTGAGGTCCTGGTGGGATATAAATACATGGTTTGTGCTGCTCAGGAAGAGTTGATGAGCAGAGCACGTGGCTGATGGCACCTCTCTGGCACTGATGTCCCTGGGCTCCTCTCCCTAGGGTTTGGGTTTCCAGTTCACCCCTCTCTCCCCATCTTTACCAGTTTAATGTCTTTCCCCTCAGCATTTCCACCCCAAGAGCAACATGTGAGTCCCACAGACTCTTCCCTCCCATCCTCTGCCTTTCCTTTAGTCCAGGACAGGTCTTGTTGGCAATGAGATGCCATGGCTGGGCTCCACTGAAAGGAGTTATCAGGGGTTAGGGAACCTGCTTCTCTAAGGCTCTGACCCCAGCCTGCCCCCCTGCAGTAGCTGACCTCCGAAACGCAGACTTCTCCATGTAGACAAGAGGAGCAGATCCTGCCTTTTATGTAAAATTAAAACTCTGTTTCCATTAGGTCTGAGGCCAGGGGGAGGCTGCAGAAATGCACCTGCTGGGCTGGTCCCATGGCTTTGTCTTTTTTCCCCCCTGATCTCCCCAACCTTGCCCTGTTACTTTGCTACTTGTCACAGAACCACGGCCAGGGCTGCCCCGCCAAGCTGAAATCATTCCAGACTTCAGGTCGATTTTCTCCCAGTGTACATCCTTTCATCTTGGCAAAGACAGGTTTGGACTGAAAACTCCCATGCTTGGGCCCAAACCAAGGGGGTGGGGAGCAGCTTTTTTCAAAGTGGGAATATTTGTAAAGCGTTTGCTGACACCAGTAGGTAGCAAAATTCAAACCTATAAATACCCATCCAGGATAAGAAACATCAGAAAGAGAACGTGTGCAGGATTCACCAAGGCAACCCTGGCGCTACTTGGGAGCAGGTGCCCGTGTTCAGTGGTGCCCAGGAGATGATCCTTCCCGTGGAAGTGCAGGGTCTATTTCCCCCCCCCCCCACTGCCACAACCACCATCCACGCACCGGCTCCTCCTGTTTTGGAAGCCCAACTGGAAGAGCCGTGTTTCCCACCCAGCATGAGCACACCAGGAATTGCAGCTGGGCGCTTCTCTTTGCTGATGAATGTTTCTTTTTCTGCAGGATGATATGGTATATCTTATATACTTTCTTTGTATTTCTTGGCATGAGAAAAAAAAATTAAAATGTAACATGCATGGTCAAAGCTGAACTTGTTTGTTCTGTCTAAATGAGAAAAAAAATCCAAACTACTCATTGAAGTGTTATTTCACACTCCGAAGTGAGTAGATCAGCTGGTATTTTGGGGGCAGTGGGTTGCAAATAATGTATATAAACCAAAGGCAGAGGAAAACAGCACAAGTCAGAGCAGAGAAATGTCCAAACCTTGTGCTGCAGAGAGAAGTGGCACTGAGCTCCTCAGGAAGCTCAAGTCTTGTGGGAGGTCTCCAGCCTGCTGTGTGCAGGGAAGCAGGAGAAATCCCCTGTGCCCACAAGGCACAAGGATGGGATGGGGAGTAGCCACTGGGAGCTGCTGCTCCTTCCTGGCCCCACCACCGCAGTCCAACCAAGTACGAGAGAACAAATAGCAAATCTCTTCAATACCCAGAATTATTGATCAAAACCCTAGATTTCAAGAATGAATAGCAATGTGAGGTCTGCACTCAAAAAGCCTTAATGTGAGTTCTTTGTAAAAGTTTCTAAAGACAAGGCTTGAAAATTCAGCCATTACCAAACCCATTGGCTTTAGTCTTTTCCCAGGAGGAATTTTTCCATCCAGACTGGAAAGGCGTTGACTTTGTGTAACACACACCTCGGGTCACTACCAGAGTCTGTAATGGCACCCCGGGCAGTCAAGGCTACTGATCTGTACTGAGGAATAGTTGCACAACAGCCTTGTTCAGCTGAATCCTAACACCCTCCTCTGGCTGCGCAGTGCTGGCGTCCTCCGGGAATGTATGGCACCGCTTCCAACCCAGCTCAGCTTGGAGAGAAGACTTGCCAAGTCTGAGATGAATTAGTTGTCTTACAGAGCTCTCTCCTCTGTAGCAATATGCTCGGGCTGCCCAGGCTTCAGGGCAGGACTTACCGGAGGTAGCGCAGTCCCGCAGCTTCCCAAGGGTGACTCCTTCCCTCTCCCAGCACAGACATGGGGTGCACACGGGAGGAAGGTGCCACCACCAGCAGCAGGGATCAAAAAACGAGGTGTTATGGCCCCGGAGCTGGTATCGGGCACAGCACATCCACTTTCATCCCTGTCTATGAGGGAAAAAGATATATGGAAATCCTCTGCGACGTTGGCAGCCCCGCAGTGTGATTCAGCAACAAACGTACTCACCAGCCCTGCCCAGAGCGTGTCCTGCCCATGGGATCCCCTCCAGGGCAGGGGCAGTCGCTCCCCATAGGCACAAGGAGCACTGAGCCTCCAGCACTGCCACAGCAGCCCGGGGGGTGCAGGGCTCTGGTCCCCTCCACCCAGCACAGTTACTGGGCAATAACACAGCAGCAGACGCTGCGGTGAAGCAGATCCAGGTGTTTTGCTGTGGGCACAGTTAGGAAATGGCCGTGCCCGTGTTGGAGAGGCAGCAGGGGGAAGGACCACACGAGACCACCTCTGTGGTCCAGCCCCAAATCCAGCAGCATCTGAGGTGACACAGCAAAGCTTTGCTCTGCCTGTCATTCTCATAGACAGACTTATACCAAACCCCTCTGTTCCTTTCTGAAGGATGCAAGCTGCAGGGGTTTTTGGGTGGTGAAAAATAAATAACTAAATAGGAAAACCCCCCAGGTACTGGAAGCCAGAGAGGATTAAATGCTTGCGAGCTCATGAAAACCAGAGCTGTTATCCTCATGTGCATCTCAGAAAACAATCAAAGGAGCAGTAATTAGTTCTTCTAGACCTGCCACTGCCCACAACACAAAGCCCAGCCCCTCTAAAGCAGAGTTTGTCTCAGTATTGGGTTCCTGATGGTTCAGGCAGCACGGCAGTGGTACATCACTGCCCAAACCAACCCCCTGTGAGACAGAGCTGCTCTGCAGCCTCCAACACAGTGGCACTGAGCTCAGTCCCCTCTTTATGCCACAGCCTTGCTCTTCCACAATGCTGCTCATCGCCTGCCTTGTAGCTTGCTAATACATTTTTAACAAATTAACCTTGTCTCTTCAGCGTGCCCATTCCCCATTGCTTTGAGAACTGCCAATCTAACCAGACCTGATGGTTCTTACTGCTAAATACCCTGGCTTGTGACACCAGCTAAACCTGTGTTCCCTACGTTTGAGTCCCCGTGCCAGGGCAGGACAGCAGCTACTCAAGCTGTTCTCTGTCTTTAAGAGCCACCAGTCACAAACGCTTACTCATGGCCCCGCAGGTCCAGACTTACACCACACTAAGCTACTCCCACTTTGCTCCAAGGTTAAGCATTGTATGGAACCCCTTTTGTTCAGCAGCAGCATCCCCTTCCTGCCCCTGCTCACCCAGATGTGCAAGAGGCATCACTGCACCAGGGGGTGAGTACAGGGGAGGTCCAAAGCGCCGCCTTTATTTGTCCTGATGGAGAACCAAGACTTGGATGGTTAAGAAAATTCAGTGTAACTTACTCCTCACTCTTCAGCAAAGCCAAGGGACTTGTGGTTGGTGGTAGCATGTGTAACAGAGACTGGGACAGAGTGGTCCTGGTGGGGAGAGCTTTCGAGGAATGGATGCAATTTGCATCTCAGCACATGATGTCTGAGGTTGCTTTAATCCATCCCTGGCCTCCTGTGCCCACGGCTTAAATGATTCGGCAGGTAAGGAAGCTGAGCAGGAAAGAACAGGCTTTGTCCTGGAGGAGCACAGTTTTACTGGCATAAAACCCCCCTGCACCACGGAGAGATCTCCCTTCAGTGGCAAGATTCCCCTCGGAGCATCCTGACCATGTCACCAGAGCAGCTGGACAGATGCAGGTTCCAGACTTCAAAGAGCAAAGCTGACAGCCTCTCCTCTGATGATTTGCTAAAGAGATGGGAGTGCCAAGTGCTTTAGCCTCCTGTTTTATTAATACCCTGCTCTGATGGGCTCATGTATAATAGATATGCAAAGGAACAGCAAGAGGTTTACATCCAATTTCCATGTTGCCTATGTTTTCCACTAAACACTATAGGCTCTCTGTTCACCCTCTTAATGTTCATCTTTGCTAATGAATTTGCATGAGTTTGGGGATTCAAGCAAAGAACATAAAGTTGGTCACCAGTTCCTCAACTGGTTTCCATGACTTTGCTCCAGACAGGAGCTATGCATTAAAAGCACAGGGAAAATGTTCCCCTTTCCTCTCACACTCCTAACACTGGCTGCTGTTGAAGACCAAGCAGCTGAGCGTTTCCTTGGGCACCCTCAAAGCCACACAGAGCCTCTTGGCAAGTTGTGTTTGAGGCGAGGGTAGCTGGAGCCCTGGGCTGCTGCTGTGGCACCAGCTCAGGGCTGCAGAACTGCAGCAGCAAGACCTTGAGAACCTGCCTGGCTCTGGTACAGCTCACTCCTGCAGAGACACAGGGGGCTGGTAGCCCAATGCTGGGGCAAAAAATGAATAGACTGCACCCCAAGCTTCTCCCTACTCACAGAGCAGGTTCTGAGCTTTAGAGAGTGAAAAAAAAATAGATGAAATTGGGTGTATGGTGGACATCTCCTTCAAAATTTGAAGTTCACCAAACGCAACTGGTAGGAGGTTACCAAACTCCCAGTAGGCTCCAGTAAAAGAGCAGAGGAAAACTGAATTTGACTTTGTGAGGGTGCTGAAAGCCTCCATCTTCCTAATTTCCTACCTTGAACCAGCCTTCCCCTTTACAGATGAAGACTTTTGCAGCACGACTCCGCACGTTGCCTCCAGTTCAAAGCTCTCACTGCACCCCTGCAGTGAGACACAGTCACAGCTCCTGCACCTACATGGTGAGGTATTTAATCAAGACTCCAGCTGAGCTTATATGGCACAAAGGAGATGTTTCTATCACATCTCAATCTCATGTTTGTAATCAGCCAAGACATATTCAACAAACTTGGTAGAAGGACCAGTGGTTAGGAGTTATACAGCGGAAAAGAGGAGAACCTGGCTGGCACTGGGAGGTATGAACTGCAACAGCAGATCAAGGCTCTGTTCTAAATTAGGACCTTTCCTTTATGGTAGTTACTGCTGGTCCTTCAAAAGATGAAAACTCCCACCCTGCAATCCCTAGAATAGAGGAACGGGGATTTCTCCGTGAGTTCAGCCACCCAGTTCATGTGTTAAAACACCCAAAAGGCTGATGGCCCTCACTGTTCCCAGCTTAGCTGTAATGTTTGATGCTATTCTCGGTCAAGAGCTGCTGAACACTTCTGAAGCTTGCAAAGTTGTTTGCTTTAATAGCACACAGCGTGAAACAAAGCACAGACGGGAAGTCTTCCCAGTGAAATGCCTCCTTCTGCTGAGCTCGCTGGATCGCGCTGCCGCCTGGGAATGTTTAATTATAGGCTGCAGATTCTAAAGCATTTTCTTCCAATTATTTGGTCTCAGGTCCAATTTCATAAAACGGGTATTTCATACTCCTTCCCAGGGAGGATCGATGCAAACAGATCACTTCATCAATGCCAGCTGGGAGGAAAAACAAACCAGCACCTCACTGCTGCACTGTAAATCCCAACTGGTCCAAACCAGCTGGCCCAGGTACCCAGCAAACAGCAGTAAAACTGCAGAGATATTGGTGAGAGCTGGTATCTTTAAAGCTCTAAAGTGATGCTCTATGTTTACCTTGATTTTTGATTGCAAAACACATAGTGGGTTTAAGCTGAAGCTTCCAAAAAAATGAGTTAACAACTGGGACAGGCTCCTCCTGCATGCCCAGGCGATGGCTTGAGCAGCCCCTCCTGCCAAGAGCTCCCAGACCACAGCCACTCCAGCACTCACCTCCCACAGGGGATTGGCTGCTGCACCAAGGAACATCTCTCTCAGGAGGCGTGGAAGTTCATTCCCCTGGGATGCAGCTGTGCCTGTGGTCAGAGCTGAGAGGCTGGCGGTGGTGGTGGTGCAGGACAGCCAACATCTGCCTGCCTGCCATGGCAAAGCACACAGCGATGCTCTGCTTGCAAAGACACCACTGCCTCCAGGAGCATTGGGTTTTCAAAAGCCAAACAGACACATTTACCCGAATGAAAGAGATCTGAGTACTGAAATTCTCATGGCAGCATCCCTCACATCCCTCCCCTCCCAGATCTGAAGTATCCCTGAAGTACTACAAGAACAGATGAACTTATTCATCCCCCCAATGTTTGTTTTGGGTTTTTTTAAATTAAAAAAAAAAGTCATCTAAGCCAGAGCATAGGCTTGAAAATTGTTTACATTTCCAGAAATGTATGGAAACACAGGAGGAGGTGGGCAGCAGATCCCTCAGCCCTGCTGTAAGGTACAGAAACAGTAGCTACCTGAACACAAAGAGCTATTCACTTCCAGGGCAGACGTACTAGAACTGGTCTCTGCAGCAGCTGAGCCCTCCTGCCTTCTGCCTCCTCCTAAGCTACATTTCTTTACATAAGCAGTGGGTGCTTTTATAGACCTGACTCACAAAGCTCCCCACCTCAGTAATATTTTAAAATAAATTTAGCACTGGTGATACATGCTCGACCTAGAGGGAACTCCATTTATAGCACAGCAGGGAAATACCCACATATGCCCCCCTGCACCCAGCCTCTCTGCTCGGGTGTTTCTCTCACATCAAGGAGACTCAGGCTGATGAAGCCCAAGCATCTGCTCAGGCTCCCTCTGACACTGAGGTGGGGGACACTCATTCACTCTTCCTCATCCAGCACCATGACACCAGTACCCACCAGTACCCAGTGGTGACAAGGTGCTTGCACAGCCCAGTTTGTAAAGTAATGGATATTTGTTTGTGTGTCAATAGCTGGACCTGCCAGGGACACCAGCTCAGCACTTTCACAGCTACTCACCATTTCTTTTTACACCTGCAATATTCCTGAGCATCCTGCAGGTTCCCTTAAAAAATTCTGATGTTTCAGCAGCATTTCACCCCGAAAGCAGCCAGCTCAGCACACATCTGAAGTAAGATGGATCTGTAGCAGATGACACACCAGGCACATGGACCAGCAAACACCTTAGGAAAGTTTCCACTGTGTAGCTCGGAGCTCAGCAGGACTTTGCAACCTGCAGTGAGGAGCTGACTTCTTTTCAGTGCATCTTTAGAAAGACAAAAGATGAAGAATATTGTCCCTGCTTCCAAGAACCTCACACCAGACAGATGTGTATAGGCAAGGAAGGTAGGAAAATAAACAAAACATCTGAAAGGACTGAAGTCGATCTGTTTGCAGTGTTTGTGAAGAGCACCCTGTGCCACCAAAGGGGCTATCTGTGGATTTTCAGCTCAAGCTCTAGGTGTGGGTTTCATCAAGTCACCCTGGGACAGCCCTCGTGGGCTTGAAAGGAAGGACAGATTTTTAAAAGAAATTAAAATTTTGAGACTAACAGAGGATTCACAGGGCGTGAAAGTCAAAAGGCCACCAGAAAACAGCCCACAATGAGAACACTGCAAATGCTGTTTCAAAGGCAGAGGGACTTTTGATGACAGCCAGACTTCTCCTGCAGTGCTATCAAAAGTGGGTTAGCAAAGCCTCAGGGTCCCATTAAGAACAAAGAGCAAGGAGGGCTGCAGTGACGGGAGAAGATTAAGCAAGGGATGAGCAGCAGCACACAAGCTCGTAAGAGTCTCAAACAGATTGCAAAGAGGGAGGATGAAGGCAACAGAAGGCTCTGAGTGTTTAATGAGCACAGCCCAGACATGAAGGCAAACACCCTGGCAGCTCAGCTTTTGTACCTGGAGACCCCTGTTCTGGATGAAGCATTCCAAAAACGTAAATACCTGCTTAAACCTTGAGATTTTCTATTAAAACACTCTAAATTCAAGTCCACGTAGCAGTACCTCTCCCATGTTCAGTGAAACACATAAAACAAAGACACTCCTGTCTCTGCCTCTGAATTTCTAATGGAGTGCTCAGCTCCCTTTCAGCAGGAAATCTGCTCATGGAATGTACCAGGACTAAAGGAGCAGAGCACGGCTCATCCATAATGCACGAACACCCACTGCGCCCGAGCTTGTCAGGAAGGACAGCAGCTTTCAATATGAACAACAGTATTCTGGGAGGCGGATGGTTAAAAATATATCTTACGCCTTGTGCCACTATAAATTATTGACTGTACACGGAGTTGGAAAAAAGGATTCAACCCCATTAATAATTTATTTTCTAATCCAAACGAAGATGGAATTTTATGCACCACTTATTACCAGCGCCGCAAACTGGAAAAATGAACTGCACTTCCCACTAGCAGGAACCAGAATTGCCTTTCCATTTTCAAAACAGTTTTGGAAGTTTCTTCTCTTAACTTGAAACAGGCCAAGCCTTCCCTCGGGAGAGCATACGGTCACTCCTGAATATTTAGTAGGCACATTAAGGATACAGAGATCTATCTCTGCTTTAAAGCAGCATTACAGGCACAGCACAATAGCTCTGAGATGAAGAGGACTACCTCTCTTCACCCCAAGCCTTATGCAAATAGACAGGTTATCACACTGCCAGGCAGATTTTGTTGTTTGCGAAAATAAATTTGAGTGGCACTGAAAGATTTAATATCAATTACAAACCCACCGGATAAAGATGACTCCTTTGGGCACCATCCTGCCTGGTTTGAACTGGTCCAAACAGCAGCATGGCTGGAAAACTACAGGGTATGACAGAAGTTCACAGAGTTTTCACAACTGCTTGTACCATGGTAAAAGCATCAGCTTATTTTTGGTGCTTGTGTTTTGGTTGGAGAAGGGGGAGGGAAAAAAAAGCTGCCAAACTACAGAAAAATACATTAAAAAAGGGAGTAGGCACCTTATGTTGAGAAGGCTCTTCAGATCAATGTCAGCTTTGGTGTGCAGTTGGGAATTAAATGCTTTTTACTATATATATATATGTATATATATAAAACCTTTTAAAACTTACCTGTAGAGAAAAGCATCCTTGTTCCACCTGTCAAAGAACAGCAGGAAAAAAGTCATGACTAGATTCAGATGCTTCCAGTGTGGATGCTTGACACAGAGGGGGAGTCCAGGTCTGAACACAGAGGCACAAGGAACATAACCTGTCCAACCGAGCACCTTGGGTCAGGAAATTCTCCACCACATCTGGTATTTGGTATAAAAAAACAGAGAACATGCTAATGGGTAACATACAGCACTCAGTGACAATCCCAAACTGGAGAGATGAATCTTCTCTGCACCTTCCCTGAAGTTTAGGTAGGCAAAGATTGTCATGGGGAAAGAACCAAGCACCTTGCTTAGAATCCTAATTTATTATTAAATTACATATCAAAGCTTTTTTTTTTATACATACAGAGAATGCACAATAGGTGAGAACAAAAATAATTACAGTTACAATAAAGTAAGTTTCAAGAAGCTATATGAAAAGCAAAAAAAAATATCAGAAAGTGCAATCAGAAACTCATTTACAAGGGTCTGGACTGGGATATTTTCCTCTCTCAGTAGTAGACAGACCAACAACCATTCATGTATTCAGAACTGAAAGCATCACCACTGGTTTCAACTGTCCAGTCAATACAGGGCACCAAGAGGACTCGCAGATGTCACCTAGAACATGGCTCAGTTTGGTCTCAGTGTGTCTTTAACCATAGTTTCCCACACTGCACATTGCTCAACAGAACCACTGCTCAGAGGATTTCATAATCTGATCCTGTTATAAGGAATTTCAGAATTATTTCCTCCTTCAGAAGTGATACAGCTGTTACCTCTCCTTTCTGTTTCAAACAAAAGCTTTGGGGGGAAAAAAGTAAAAACTGGAAAAGGTTACATATTAAGTGGTCTTGGGAAACAGGCTGCTAGGTTCAGAGATTTAAAATAGTCCCGACTAAATGAGTTATACAATCAGAAGTGTGGACCAGACTTCGCTCCCTGAGTAGTTTTGAGGGAGCTTCAGAAACACAACCCCTCAGGACACAGCCCCGGAGCACAAGCTGTCAACACATTTATCTGAGACTGTCACATCACTTAAAGATCTACTTCTGCTCTTTTGTTTTCAACATCCAGCAAGGAACTGACTCTCTCTTCTCACAGTAATCTTAAGAATGTCCAGAAGAAAGGACTTCTAAAACTACAAATGAAAACATCCAGCTGCTTTTTCAGTGTAATGAAATCAAGCAGGGATTTATACCACACTTTGATATCCAAAAGCTCCCCAAACTAATATTAGTTAATAAAAAGTGTTGTGCCTCCCCAGGAAGGGCAAACTCTGAGATTACCAGGAGCACCACCCTGCTTGGTCCCAGAGACACAGAGGATAGCAAAGCCCTGCCTCCACCCTGGCTCAGGCACACTCTGGGAAGGGCTGGGGAGAAGTCATAGCTCCAGTCTGGGCTACAAATGCTCACTATGGACTGAACAGGCAATGCTGGGTGTCGCCTGAATGCCATTCCTCTGCTCTGGCAGCCAGTGCTGGAAGATCAGAGAGAAACACGTAAAAAAAATAATCTAAAAAGCAAAGATAAAAATATTCACAGCTGTGTGAGGCGTGGCATTGACAGTTATCAATAGGATCCCTCCTGTTCCAATGCCAAGCAAAAGGGTTGTTGGACAGATTTAAAATACGTGCTCAAGTACTGCCAAGAATAAAGTAGGAATTGAAAAAAAAGTGTGTGTGTGTGGGTAATGTGCCCTGTAGAAATATTATGGACTTTCTCACTTCATTTGTACAGCTTAGCAGTAATTTTAGCACAATTAATCTCAGCACAATTCTATTTGCTTGAGTTATGAAACTGCAGCTTTGCCAGGAATTGCAGAAATGAGAATTCTTTAACCACGTTTTCTTTCCTCAGAGTAAGAGGAACCAACCACACAGAATGGAAAACTCAAGAGAATATATTTAGCAACAGAAGACACACAAACCTATATTTTGGGGGTTGAGATTTAGTGCCACAATCCAGTTTTGACCATTTCTATTTACAGACCACTGCCCTAACTATAGGTCCATGTTATTAGAGATGCTCAGGAAGCTTCTCCCCCTGGCTATATGCACACACCCACTTCAGAGAGCAAAGCAGAACACTTGCTCACACTGCTAGAGGACTACAAGATGATGATGATGAAGGGGACACTATAAGGTTGACTAAATGTATTTTTCAACACAAAATTCTGTCTCAAAACCGACACAAATAAAAACCACGGAGGAGTTGCCAACACTGAAACCATTTCCAGTAAAGCTTTATCAGAGATAATTCAGCATATTTCTCTTATTTTATACTAAAATATATCAGTTCCTCCATAACATTTTCATAACATGAAATATCAATTATGTTTACATATTTATAGCAGCTTTTTCACACAATAAGATTAAATATATGCACCAAAGAATCAATTAAGTCCAGTAAAAAGACTTGTCATAAGATTAAATAAATGAATTTATTTACGGTACTGCAGATCTTATATTGCCAACTATATAGCAACCAAATCCTACAAATCCTACACAGAAGCACGACTGCTGATCAGGGTCCCTTAGGGTGGTGGTGGAATCAAAGAAAAAGCATTGGAAAGAAGAGGTTTGATCTCCCAATGCACAGATTCATTAATAAACCTCCTTTATCCATCAGTTTTTCATAAACCCCTTCAATGAACACTTCATTTCAAACCAGGAACATTCCCAAATCAACCAAATAATCACCCTTTATTTAAAATACAAGCCCCACAGTTTTACAGGTATTAATTCCAAATGCTTTCTAATCCCAACGAGGAGATGACGACTCATTAGAAGTCTTTGTTGACCTCTTAGCACAAAGTTATTAGTCTGCAAATAAGCCTTCAAATCCATACAAACATTTTAGGTGCAATGGTGTGGTTTTCACACACTACACAGGCACAAGCCTCTACTCCCTCCAACTTCACAGACACTATAAAAAGCAGTAGAAAATTGTGTCCGTCCCACTAGACTGTTCTAGAGGAGAACCTGGAGACTATCTGACATTTGTGGTACTGGCATACATGAAATCTGTTAGGAGCATTGCAGATTGATTGTGAAAAGAGTTAATCGAGTTCTTAGAAAGGTGTTTCAGTGCCTCAGATGGAATTTACTGGGTTATGATATGACAGATTGAAAAGAGCTGTTGGAAGAGCAGGAAAATCCATGATCTGTCAATCTGCACTATCCAAGCTATTCCCGATGTCAGCTTTGTTTAGAGACACAAACACATCAGGATTTGTGTCACACGTCTGGACAAAAACACATTCTCTCCCTCAGATAATGGTAAATAATACTTGTTTTCATTATTCATACATTCAACTCTTTACTATGAGGAGTATGTCCAAACCTTTTGCACGCGGATGCATTTGCCTCAGTTACAACCATCACAATTTTCATTTCCAATTGACTGTTTAGGTGATTTCCTACTTACAGTGTAAAAATATTAATGCTATTAGAATAAATTTATCTAAATTACAATATAGACTTTTCAAATTGCTTATCGTGTCTTTATAAAGACCTTTATGATGCCAGCCAAAATCAAAGTATTTGCACCCAAAAGACTACTTTTAGGTGAACTCATGTTTGGTCACTTTTCAGATGACTGAACACTATAGTAAACAGCTGCTGAGGACACAGTGCTCCCTTTTTACAAAGGGGAACTTGTCAGTCCCTTTAAAGCCACAAGAAACCTTACAGATCTTCCTCAGAGAGTAGTTTATTTATATTCTGTGCAAAAAGTGAACTGAACAATCTTTTTTTTTTTTTTTTGAGAAATTTGTGTGAAGCACAGTTTTCACAGCACGAATTATGCAGAAATAACTATTATCTCAACCATGAGTTCAAAAGAATTACAGAACATGTATTTAGTAGTAAAGCAACCTGACGGCTTAAAGCTGCAATATTCTTCTCACAGGGCAAAAGTGTTCAGTACTGTGCTTGGCCTACAGGGGAAACTGGAAACCTGCAGTTTCCACCCAAGGCAAGCTAACAATCTTTTCTCACTCACCAGCCAACACCAGACCTCCCCGGCACCACTGAGCACAGAAACTGTTGTACTTGTTCTGGTAAGCATCCCGTATTTACTTACCTTGCAGTGAGAAAGGGAATTAAAGACAAACAAATCCCACAAAATTTAACCGAAGGAAGATGTATGGCAAGAAAGGAGAAACACTGCAGCATCTTCCCAAACCCAGTGTTGCAGTCTACCATCATAAGCTCTAGACATCATGCTGATACCCCCAGCCACGCCGAGCAGGCGGTTGCAAGTCTGTCGCTTCCCCCACTCCCTTTTCCTTGACTGGGGGGGAGGGATGGTGGTGATGAGTTTAGCAGAGTCCATGGGGGAACATCCATCAATGAAAAGCATATAGCAGCAGTAAGATGGTACAGATGCCAATAACACCACCCAAGATGAGGGAATCTCGTCGTTTCCGAAGGTTGATCCTTTGAATCAGGCTGTTCACTGCTGGAAACCGATCTTTAAGGAGTCTGAGTTAAGGTCATACCAGCAAACAGGATCTTCACTGGCAGGCCCAAATCCTCGTATGTGGAAATCCCAATACTGCAAGAAATGCAGAACTACTCGCAGGGTAGAGAAAGCAGATGCAGTACTGATGGATAGTTAGCAGGATTACAACTGCCCTTCACTAGTAACAGACAACCAGGGAAAAGAGAGGACAGAATAGTTCATGACCTGCTCACCTAAATAACCAGCATCTGCTATACTTTAATCTCCAATATGTGAGGCTTAGTAACTCTTTGTAATTGTGTTTAAATGAGAATGAAAAAAAATAAATAAATGGGGAAGTTATATAAAACATCTGTGGAATTTATTTAATTCAATTCTGTTCCCGGTGAAGGGAACAACCAAAGGCAGGTGACTGAGAAAATCATGCACGTTGCATGACTACACCATGTTCAAGTATAGCACATAAGGAAGATCTCTTCCTACTACAAACTCATAAAGATGTAAATCTATCTTTTAATGTACAAAATACGATTGCCAGCAAGATAATCAGCTTCAGAGCTTCAAGTCTTTGGAATCAAGACTCTTTTAAGGCCAAAGCTTATTGAATTTTTTTTTGTTCTTGCCAGTTGCTGAGAACTAATGAAATTTATGGGTTTCTGAGAAACATCTCTTCAGGATGTAATCTGTCTAATCAAGTGATGCTAATGTTGATCTTTGGGCCCTTATGCCAGAAAGGAAGGAATAAGTAGGAAAACTACAACAATGCATGACTTGACAGTCTGGCACATTCTTCAGCCATGACTGGGGAATATGAAGAGAAACCAACCAACAAGACTAAGACAGACCAGAGGAGACTTGGGTTATGAATACCCTTAGGTGTAAACGGTAACAAGCAGCAATGTATGCCAAGCTTCAGCTCTGGACAGTCTTGAAAGCAAGAAGTAAAATGAAATCACACTTTCACAAAAACATATAGCAAGGAAGGCCATAAAACGCCGTTGCAGATCTCCACCTGAAAATTCAGCTATACTGATTTATACGCAGTACTCAAATTAGAGTAAAAACTACTTGTTCACCACATTTATCATTAAGATGCTTCAGTCAAATCATCAAGTGAGACTCGTTAAAAACCAGCCTGTTTGTCACTAATGGCAATACCACTACAGGTTATACAGCCATGGACATTGCAAAGCATTTTGATCCCCAAATGACAGTGAAAAATTGTACTATACCTCTTCTTATGCACTGGCAGCACACATTTTTAGGAAAGGATACTAGCCAAGGTATTCATCTTGCTCTGTATTGACTTCAACATCCCTCTCTGTGAAGTCATATTTTCTTTAGTTGCCATGGCAATGCTGGAGAGACAAAAAAAAGAGTGGATCAAGTTGTTGGTGCTAAGAATAATCCACAGCTAAAAGAAGAGGAAAGCAAGCAGGCAACGCTTCTTTAGAGAACAATGAATGAGGTGAAGCAGTATGAATGAAACCACATTTTTCCCATTAATCTCTATCTTTTACACTTAAATGATTTCTCTTCTATATAAGCCATTAGCAACTGAAAACACTGCAATTTCTTGAAACAGGCAAGGTTTTGGCATGCCTCCCCAAAAAACTGTACTACATTACAGGCAAACCTAAAGGTACTCTCCTGGAATAGGTTTGTTTAATCACAGAAGCCCCACTTACCTTCACTCTGAAGAGCATATAAAATTTCTTGTCTGCCATCAGAACATGATGGCTACAGAAGTATTAAGCAAATAAGAGCTGACTCACAATTAAAAATCAATTTGCAAAGTGAACGTGCCTGTTGAGAGGAGATGGAAGTGCTGTTTGAGACCAAACACAGCTCATGGAGCTGACGAAATTTCTTCTCTACCTAAAGTTTCTCTTCAGCTTGTAGAACAAAAAGTTACAGGATGAAAAATGAATGAGTAGGCTACTACTTGTAGCCCCAGCTAGTATTTCATGTAGCTACTTCAAATGCAATAGCTTTGTCAAATCAAACTCCACAGACTCATTTACATCTAGAGAAACAGTATATAAAAGTTTAAGGACTGGAGATAAGGTGCTTAAGAAGGAACAGTATGACAAATACTGCTCTCCTTGGCTGGCACGCATCTCAAAAAAAACCAAAACACGACATAAATACAACATGGCTGGGTAGTAGCTCAGAAAACCACACCTATGTTGCTGCTGACTGTATCTACATGAATAACAACGATTAAAGCAAATTCTTGGACAGGGATGTGAGCCTTAAATATGGAGGGAAAGTGTTCTGGAAGAATAAAAGTGGAAGAACACAATACAGCAGACATAAATATGAGAAAAGGGAACCAAAGCTGTAATTTCAGAGGAGAACAAACAGGTAGGAAAATGCTAAATGCTTCTTTTACCCATTACAGACACCTAAATTTTCAAGAGCATTTCACACCTGCTCATACTCAGTGTCTGTAAACAAACCCAGTACAAAAATCACAGCTAACGTGAGCATTATTTCTAAGGAGGGGCAGCTACAAAGCATCAAAACCCACAGGGCAAGCCTAACATTATTCTCAAGTTCTGCAATACACACTGGAAATCACATTTCACATAAGCCTTAATATTTACTGCTGAACTCTCCGAGTGCACTTGCTCAATACACCTGGTCCTCAAGCACTGCTCTGTACTGAATTCATCCGGGTTTCAAGGGCTTTGGGCTGATTTGAGCTTTCTAAAGCAAACAAGTAACAAGGTCACTGAGGAGAGCACTCAGGAAATTTTGACCTAGATGATCTTTATGGTCCCTTCCAACCCAAACCATTCTATGATTCTATGAATTACTAGGAACCAAGCTGAAAAAAATAAAAAGATTTGCTATCTGTACACAGGAAAGCTTGCTCAGTAACCTCCAGCTCCTTCTCTTACACCCCCACACCGACTCGATACGAAGCTTTAGGACAGCATTTCTCAAAACACTCCCGAATTAAGCCACATGTTTTCATAAAATGCATTCGATGACTCATGAAGGCATCCATTAATTTACAGAAGTGAAAACACAAGTTGATTGCCAGGATATAAAGCATTCCTGAGACACCTCCAAAATGCCTTTGGAATTAATTATTACAGGTTACCATGGAACACAAGGTTCCTGCTTTAACATCCGAGGAGAGAAACTGTCCATTTCATACAAAAAAAACTGTTTAAGTTTACAGATTGGAACTTTCTTCATTTCTTTTACCCAGTATTTTGAAAAATTCAGCTCAATGGGTTTTACTGAAGAGCTCTGAAGGGAAAAACCCTGTAGTGATTAGCATTTTTAATATGACACGGTCTAGTAATGAAATGTAATTGTGATATCCATGAACTAGAGTTTAACTGGATTCTAGCTACCATCAAGTCAAAATTCAAGTTAAAAGCACCAATCTTCATGCATAATTTGATCACTCAAAACATGAGCTGGTTTACCTAAGCCTTTCTATCTGTAAAGATATAAAGAGTGCTAAATTTAAGCACTACCAGAGTACACACAGCTCCTGGGGACCAGGCTGGTGGTTGGTCTGGTACAGTCTTAAGCATTACAGTTCTTCATATCCTCCAGTTTTGGTTTCATTCCCATCTCGAACATATGCTCATTGACATCCTGTTGCCATTTCTCCACTGACAAATGCATAAAAAAAAATAAATTAATCATATTCTTCCCATTCACAATATTGGCCCCATTTAGTTACTCGACACCGTAATCTGCCCGGAACAAGAATACCTTTTTTCTTACGTTTCAAAACTTCTACACAACATTTACAATCAAAGATTAAATGCTTCTTACTGGAATCAAGATGACCCTGATTTTACTGTTTCGTTTGGAAATGAGCATGAACTATTCTTGGTGCTGCACTGGCTTGAACTACTCGAGTTGGGTGTAAACCAAGTTTCTAAAACCAGATGGCGTTCTGCTCTCTGTATTTAATATTAAAGCACTGCTGAAGTACAACACTAAAGATTGCTGCAGTACTAGAGTACCTCTTCTAGGTAAGCCCAAGGTCACAGCCACAAAAAGCTCACCCATCTCTTCCACAAATCAGCAGGTGTATCTCTAATTCCTGTGCCTGCAGCCATATTTCCTCAAAATTTCACTTATTTCGAGTTTGTCCTTGAATGTTCAGTAGTGCTGTGAGTAGCAGCCAGATTTCCCTTCAAAAGTAAAACAATTGATATTTGTACATATTTTGCAGTTTTCACTGGCATGAAAAAGTGCAGAGTAATAAACGCTTCCAGCCATTAACACAGTCAAACTAGTCCAAAATAACAGAGATACTTTTAATGCTGCTTGACTTGGAAACAAAGTGTTTTACCTAGACAAAGGTTTAAGCTGTTGGGTATTTTCACCCCATATACACACAGCATGTTATTGAGTGAAACGTACCGGAGAGTCAACTCCTTGCTTCATCCATTGGGACAGCTCAGTCAAACCTACATTGATGAAGAACTAAAACAAATCTCTAAAGGATCAAGACATGCTTTTTAAAATCAAATAATTCATGTATTACTGGAACTTCTGCTTTATTTTGTACTCCATGAATCATACTTGCTCATTTAAATTCACGACAACATCTGTGATTAAGGGAATGGACTCTGTGACTCTGCATAGAAATGCAAGCTCCAGTTTTCAACTGGTAAAAAAAAATCTGATTAAATCACTTATTCTTTGCATATACATAGATACATCCATATTAGTGTCTATAAATACACATACACGTGTATGCACACACGTACCATCTTTCAAATTACTTTACTGTGTCTTCTGATGAAGCCCAAGATGAAAACCTAAGGAACATCGGGGTGAATTTTGCCCCAGAAATGCAAGTGATTTTGCCTGGCCACAACGACAAGGCTCTTCTGAGAAGAGCTAAGACTCAAAATCTAATTCATGCTCTTCCATTCTGTAAAGTCAAGATTCAATGCAAGTGAATTTTCCCCTTTTATTAAATCCTAATTATTACCTAAAGAAATACTTCAAATATATAAAGAGACGTGTATTTTAAATTAAATTTATGGTTTTGGTCTGGCTTCCAGAGTGGAAGTGGAGTAGCCCAATTTGTTAACACACAACCACTGACAAATCAGCCTGAGTTGGGCCTCAGAAACAGACTCACAATCAAATCCTTAGAACTTGTCACACTGTACATACAATGCCATAAAAAAATTCAAACTGAGCCAACCTAAAAATACAAGTTGTTGGAAAACAAGAAACAAATCGTTTGCTATTTTGGAGAAGTGATAATGTTTGAAAATGAAAACCTGAGAACACCAAACATATTAAGCAAAATCTATGCTTATATTTAAATCTGGCCAAGAGAAGCGAATGCTGTTCCAAAAGAACTGCAGTACAAAATATCACATCCCACTCATATCTGGAGAGAAATATGCTGCAGTGAGAACCCACGTCACGTAATTAATTAAAAAATTGATTAAAAAGCTTAGTACTAACATAACATCTGGAATGCCAGCCCTACTCATCGCTCTGTTACTGAACCACTGCAGCTTAGGTGTCTGTATATTCTCATGCACTTATGTTTGCTCCCGTGGAGGAACCACACACAGGAAGTGTCAGGCTCTGCAATTCTTTGGTCTCTTCTCTACAGAAAATTAGAGCAAGGGTTTCACAATCAGTGCTAGCTGTAGAGTCCCTGGCAATGGGGTCAGCTCATCAACAAAAGCCTCTGCACGAACAGAAAAATGCTTTCCGGTGTTTAGAATCTCTGGTTAATAACAACCTCTAAAAAAATCAGAAGTGATTTCTCGACTTCCTGAATTACACCCAAATAATGAGTAATGAACTACAGCAGATGTAAGCCTTGAAGACAGAGCAGTGCTAGTAACCAGAATAAGCTAATTACATCTCTTCACTCAAGGAACCTTCAAACAGCTTCCCCTGCACAATTCCCTCTTTCGCTTGGTTTACAATAGGTAAAGTAATTGATAATCAGAACTTGGGTAAATTTCTATCCTGTAAATTCACTTAAAATGCAGCAGGGTTTACCACCAGTTAATAACAAACCTGAACACTTGCAATTACTGGGAATGACAATAATAGGAGCAAAACAAAAAATCCATCCTGATATAAATTAAATTACATTTCATGCTCAATGTCCTTACTGAAACAACCTCTTTTTCTACAAAAAGAAATGTAGAACTTTTTTGGCAAAAACTACCAGAAGTCAATCTACTACAGATAATAAATGGTGCAAGAAGAAGTGCTGAAATCCAGCCTCTTAAACTATTGAAGGTCATTTATTATCAGAAGCAACACTTGCAGTGAACAGCATCAAGGAGCTCTGAACCAAGGCGTGCAGCAGGGATTATTGCATGGGAAGCAGTCACTGTTGAGACAGTCAATTTGTCATCAACCACAGGACCGCAGCTCATGCAAATGGAACTTAAAGCAGTTTTAAACCCATCAGGATACCTACAGATGGCACCATGGAGCTTCTGAGGAGGCTCCAAAGCCATTGAGGATCCTGGGTGAATATTCAGGTAGTTCTGCCCAGTTGTGAGCTCCAGTCTAGCACAGCTACATTCCCTCACACAGGTAAATCCACACATCTATCACACACACACACCATACTCAGCTTCTCTGATGACACATGATCCAGAGGCTGGGCAAAGAGCTCAAATAAGAAAATACAAGTCATTTTGCAGGATATTAAGCTAATAAATCACCATATGCTGTTTAATACTCTACTTACTGGAGTGGCAGCAAATAAGAGATACAACAAATGTTGAGCTGTTTTACGAGACAGAAAAGAAGGGCTACAGGCATGGCAATAAAGGAGAGGATTTTTAATCAGGAAACAACTAGAACCCAAAGGAAAACAAATATTCATAGTAACTGTGCTACATTTGGCAAACAGCTTTACAAGGCTGTGGTGAGATTATATCCACATTTTCAGACTTTATTGTACTGATCGCTTCTGGTTCATCGCTGCACATTAATGTGGTTTAACACATTCTTCCACCATGTTAATTATACTGAGCCCAGTGTATATACTTAAGCTAGCCAGCCCTTAATGGACATAGAGCCTTGCTGCACCTCTAATTACTCTTCTTGATCACTTATGCCAGTACATGCATTAACTGAAAGCATATCTTGCTTTCTTTCCTCCCTTTTTTTATTGAAAGCAATAATCTAAAATTTAAAAGCATTAAGTCAGGCACTCTGAATTATTGGTTTGCAAAATCCCAGAGTTCAATAGAAGATTGGGAAAGGCACAGATGATAAAAGTAATTTGTGATGCTACAGCTCTAAAATTTCTAGATAAGATAGAGAAGGTATCACTCAAGTATTGAAACAATGTGAAAAACCCAAAAGATACATAACTATACAAGAGCAATAACCTCTTATGCCCTTATGGCAAAAGCCCTTAACTATATCATCCACACACTAGGTGCTGAACATACTGTAGGACTACAGAAAAACCATGCAGAAAAGTGTCACTGTGAGAAGTAACAGCTTGACTACTGGAACAGCCCTCAACAGCTCAACCTGACATTCACTCTGCTCAATCCTTACCATTGGTTTTGTAGGGGCCATTCACCTTTGAACAGAAATCCAAATTTTCTAATCTAAGATGAATAAAATATTTAAGCAACACCATTATGCCAACATCAAATAGAAAAAAACCCCAAAATGCACCACTACTTCATTGTAATACTGTCTGGGAGTTGTAAACAATACAGTTATTGTATAAGTAAAATGACTAATATCTTTGGACACAGTTCAATGTAAACACTGATTGTTCAGAAAATAATGAAAATTATTAAGTCCATTCCTACCTTATTGTTTCTTCTATCAGACGATCTGAGCTGAAAGCCAAAAGAAAGAAAGAAGTTAAAAAAGTAAGAAGCACTAAGTATTATTTTAGATTATTAAACCAATGATCATCACAATACAAACCTTATCAAATTTGCCCTTAGAATGTCTTATTTTTACCCTAACACAGATTTGGTAGATAGAACGAGAGCCTTTGAAGAAGCTGGAGTGGTGTCCTCTGGAGCAGCATTCCCTAACCACACACAAGAGCAAACACTCAGCAGAACACACAAAGTACCAAGGAGACAGAAAAAGTGGAATGGTCTCCATGATTCATGGCTAATTAATGTGAACTGTGCCCAGTGTGTACCATGTACCCAGGACAGCTTGGAAAGGAATATTAGAGGAGGAAATACCATTGGGTTTTTTATTTTACACTTTAATCCTGGTCATTCCTTCTCAAAAAAAGCAATTAAAAATAAAAGCTGTGTCTTGGTGCCAGGTAATAACCCATTAAAACACTGCTTTACAGGTAGTTTACCAAATGCTGTTTCATGGTGGTTAACGAGGCAAGTTCTTTCTACAGTAATACCAGTTGGATGAGAATGAAGTGATGCTTATGGGAAATGGAATACACACCATCTGTAAGAGAAAGACCTGGATAACACGTGCCCCTGTCCCCCTTGCTGCCACACATTAATGGAGTTTCTGTGTAGCATTGCTGGGAAGGAGAGAGTCTAAAACACCACACCAGAAAGGGAACATTTCATTTAAAAAACCCAACGTGCAAGATAAAGACGACAAACAAGATCTTGAGAAGACTGGAGCAATTTATCTTTTTCTCTACTCAACTTCCTATAGACAGGATCTCCAATCACTCTTTTACAGCCAATTATGAAATCTGAGAAAAACGTGTCTGGTTACAGCAATCAATATCAAACCCAACACTGCCATAGGAGGTGACTGCATCCCTGTTTCCCGTATCACAGAAACAACGATGCATCCCTACATTGCTCCATTTCCCCCTCCAGTTTACACAGACTCTTGTAGAGTAATTGGGAAAAAAAAAGAAAAAAGAAGTGAGTTTGCAGTTTAAGAAAGAAATCAACCTGACAGAGAGACACTGAAAGGCCATGACCATCTTCATCTCCCATCCTCCTTGCTCCAAGTGTTTTGCCACCTCAGGAAGGGGAGGTATCAACAGCCTCTGGCACAGCACAGTTCTGCTTCTGACTCAGCTGGAGCCACCCCATTTGGAACTTTTCTTCTACCCACAGAAATTCTGGAGATTCCCCCCCCCCAGCTCCAGCTGGAGGCACGGTGATGGAGCACAGCGTGTGCACACGTGTGTAAACTGCCCTGGGGAGGGACACACACACACTAACAGAATGTCCTTATTTGTCTGTGAAGAAGTGAAAACACGAAGGTTGCCATTTCAGTCTAGTCCATGGCTTGAAATATGGAGACGGCACACAGAGCACTAAAAATATTTTGCCTGATTTGAAGTTGGGAGGGACTCAACTGGGGCAGCAAACACTGAAAACACTGGAACTGGAACACTTCTTTCTGCTCCCAAAACAAAGCCACTCTCCAAAGATTCACATCGGTTGCAGGTACATTAGTTTAATCAAATCAAACCATTTTCATTCACTGTGTGGTATGTATTACCAGGGGCACAGGGAGGTAAAACACCATCACTATGTACACAGAATGATGGAAGCAGTGTCAAGTCTCACAGCATCTGATCGTGTCCCCAAGGTGTGCAGAAAAGCAATGAAGATTTCTGTAATCATGGATTCTCAAAGATACAAAATTCAACTGAGAACGTGCCTTTCATACTCAGATAGTCTCTAACAGACAAGTGTATTGTGTGGGCAGTGCATAATAAGAATAAACTGTAAAAACCTCAGGAAACACTCTGAAAAGCCAGAATGGTGCCCAAGAATGCACCATTTTTAAAGGTTTGATTTTTGTTTTTAATTTATTAACAACAAAAAGATATCAGGAGCCTAGCTGGAAATAAGTTACACCTAAAAAAATCTGTGGAACAAGACACTGCTAGAACAGTGCTATTAAAAAAAAAACTACTGTGGAAAAACCATCACCAGCACTACCAGCTCTTTGTCCATTTAACTGATGGAATGATAGCATTTCCACGCTGATGAACTGAAGACGACAGGAAAGTTGAACACATTCAGAGACCTTAAGTGAACTAGGATGTTCTCCAAGGTTTTCAGAGCACAAAAATTAGGCTTGCCAGCTTGCAGCAGAGACATAAACTGGTTTTTAAGTTATAGAAAGCTCTAGTTAGGCAGGTTTATTACTTAATCAGACAAACACACAAACATTTAAAAGCTTCAGATTCAATTATATTGCACTGCATTATTTTTAATATATGTATACACACATATAAAAATAAACCCTGGAAATGTAGCTGCCTGTAAAGTGATGAAAGGCAGAAGCTAATAAGAATGCATAAACCCAGTAATAAACACTTCTCAAAACCAACAAACACAGACTTCAGATGCAAATGCCAGCACAAGGTATTTAACAGGCATGTGAAGTCACAAGATCAATGTTTCTCAGCTTATGGGGAGGTCATCCCAACTATTTAAAAGGATGAGATGCACATGAATTGTCTTCAGAATGACTGATGCACAGGTAAGAGCAGATTGAACTCATAGTCTTCAATAAATAACTGGGAAGCATACAGATTTACCAGACACAAGTCCCAGTCTGTTCTTCCCACTTCCAGGAGCATCATCTTTTAATGGCCCTGAAAGGATTTCCAGAAAGGTCTGCACTTGCAAGCCTCCAGCAGGTGAGCAAACCCCAGCAGAAAACAGCGATGACATCCAGTGAAATTCTGGTCGTGTGAGCAGGAACATTTTATGGTAAAAATCTGCACATCAGAATCCCTCAGAGTTCTGTTCAGTTTAGCACTCCCTGAAAAGGACCCGAGGGAAGTTTGCGGATCTCTGGCTATTAATAACCTGTTTTATACAAACAGAAGTTGTTTTCACAATTATGAGTAACGTTCATTTCAACTGTTTAACAGAATAAAAAAATAACAGCATTGAAAGAGGTAATTTTGTTTAGCTCACGCATTCAAAACGCTACAAAACAAAGCTTGAAAAATTAAAAATCTCATTACTTTGTTTCCAAGTAAACACAACAAAACCAGTGGACATTAATACATAAACATCCAAGCAAGCAAACGATGGTTCTGGGCAATATTAATCTGATTTGCCATCTGTTTCTATAATTCATTTTCACCTGTCGAGACAAACGGCACTTTGACAAAGTCATTTCAAAATACTGTATGAAAGGAACCACTGAAAGGTGCTGAGGCAATCATCCACTGTATTAAATGGCAGAAATCCAACAGCAGCAGTCATGCATATGAAATAATCAAGCCTCTGTGCAACTGCTGCCTTCAGAAAAGATTGTGCAGTTTGTCATTTAAATAAGCAGACAGGTAAATTAATCCAAAGGAAAAATTAAGTGAAAGATGCCTCTAGGATAAAGAAGAAGCCTGCCCATCATATCAAGGGATAGCATTTTATGTTCTTGTTTTATTATTTTTAAAGCAAATCTCTATGCCAGTAGTTAAAATTCAGTAATATAGATGATTACTTAGGTGAGGACTTGGCTTCTCCCACATCCATAGATTTTGTGGCTGCCTTACCAGCTAGATACCCAACACAAAAACTTCCCAGAGAAACAAGATAAAGCACTAAGACTCATCTGCACGCAACTCATTTCACCACGCACGTGAAACCCTTCAGATAAAATTAAGGGCAATATTGTAATGAAGAATAATTTTAAATAATTTTAAGGAATTAGAGAAAAGCCCTGTAGAATAAACTAACACAGCACTTGATACTTATTTTCTTACTTTCATGAAGAATAGTTACAGAAATCATAATTTTACTCTGTTCTTTCTCTAACTGCAAGATTAATCAATAGTCTCAGCTCTTTCAAACTGTCTGTGCTAAATCTTTTGTATTTTCACAGTCCTGGATCACCAGGCTATATGGAGCTTCCAGGAATGCAAATACTGCAAAGCATACTTGATATTCTAATACAAACATACAGGTTATGATGAAGCAAATCAGATTTATACAGCAATTTCCATCATAATAATTGTACCGACTCATGAGCGAAAGAGACACTGGGCACACAAACATCAAAAACCACAGCTCCAACTCATTTTTTCTGCTTCCCACCAAGCTAACTTACCATATAAAAAAATTCTGAAGATCATTAAGCTCTTTAAAAACTTAACTAGAAAAGTGTAAAGCAGAACACACTCTTTCCCCCATGATAACAAACAAGATATTCCAAGATTTTATAAGGTTCGTCTCATGTTTGCTTCAATTCAGTGTCAAAGAGTGACTTGTACTGGAGCTGCTTGGCTAGCTTGGACAGTCTCCCCCAGTTGCTAATGAAGACAAAAATTGGTGTAGAAGTATACTCTCTGACTGAGACCCAACACAAGAGCATGGGGAGACAAACATACCTGGGGTATATGACTGCTAAAGAGAGAAAATTTATAACAGAGGACTGTGCAGACACCACAAAATTTGATCCTGTGGTTTTTATGGAAGAGCAGAAGTAGCATCTGCCATGAATGCACAGCATGCAGCAACACAGGGAGGAAAAGGAATATATTTGCCTACAAAGCATAGACTTACAGTTCCAGCATGAGAGGGGCTAGCTGGCCAAAACCACAGACGTGAGGCAAAATGGGCATTACCTCATCAGGGATGAGCAGTTTGTCCACGGAGACCATTCCAAAAGCAGGGAAAGGTTCAAAAACCGATGGAAATTGCTATCTTTTGTGGGTTACCTTTGTATGTTAATTAAAGCATAAATCTGGATGCTAAGGAGATGCAGTGTTTTCACTGTTGCAGTAGGCAAAATTAAGTAAGAGCCTACAGCAGCCAAACATAAAAACCAGCATAAACATGAGCATAAGTCAGTGTAAAGGAACAATACATTATTAACATCCTCACACCTACAAACTCTAAACACACAAATAAGCTTATTTCTGCAGATTATTTTACTGGGGACTCAGTAATCACACTCAGTAATTACACTCCATAATCACTTTCAATAAGAATGAGGAATATTTGCAAAATTGTAAAAGAAAAAAAGCACAACAGCACATCACATTGTTTTTAATCAATGCAAGCAATTTGTTAAATCTAGAATGAAAGGCACTGGAACATAATCCATTGCTCGAGGCAGGAGTTAACCAACGTTAGTTGGTGTTGAATTTCTTTCCAGATGGCTCCCATATACCTTATACATGAGAAAAAGAAACATGCAGAAGGCATGCTCTTCACCACAGGGAAGAATCTGACAAAGAATTCCCAGGAAAATAAACTGGTGGTTGTTGTTAGGGAAACATCCTCTCTCCAACCTGCTCCACAAAACTCACTAAAAATTGGGCTCCTAGCTACATCACTGAGTAAATATCTCAACAGCTATTAATTCCTGCAATCTGGACTTTAGATAAGCTAAGCTAAGTACTTTCTTTGCACCTAACACCTGCAAATATGCCTACAACCAATACAAAGAGTAGTTGTTCTAACTCAGTTTGAAGAACAATTTAATGGATGCAATCAAACACCAAGGGATGCTCTCCCTTTGCTGGGAGATCCACCTTCAGAGGTCTGAGAACACCACAGGTTGTTTCTCCTAGATTTCCAAAGGGTACAGTCTGCACCTCCACTGAACTGGACTTGTCTGGGAATTATCAACGAGAGAAAGAAATGTTTCTGCAAAAAGAGGAGTTAGCCAAGAAAGCTCTTTGGCACATTGAAAGACTACTGGAGAGAGTGCCTGATGCTTCAAAGTCCCAAGAGGGTGAGCAACAGCAATACTTCTTCCTTTAGAGCTAATCTATAAGGAATTAAGGGCCTTCTCAATAACCTGCAGCATAGAGTTTACCCAAAGAACACAGTTAAAAACTTAAAATGAACTCGGCTCCTATTGTCCAAATGAAGCACAGCAGCTGGTTGCCTATTAGTGAGCACAAAACCAGTGCCAGGATGGCACCACCAGCACATAATGAGGTTTCTAGAGGCTCTCTGTTCATGGTTGGGAAAGTTCCTGGACAGACTGACCCTTCCATATAATTGCTCCACATTACCCATAGGAACAAAGTTAAATGAACTGAGAGGAGCAGGCCTTACTGTAAGTCATTATCAGTAACCACAACTGTCAGAACAATTCCAGTAACTTACTAATGGACTCTATCGGCATTTCCTCAAATTTTACACGCTGCACACAGAACCAGCACTCAGCAGGAGTGCTGTTTTCATTACTTTGTCTGGTTTAAAACATATCATTTAGATTATGCCCTTAACCAAACGGAAAAAGCCCTGAAAACCGAGCACCGCAGCCTTCGATACCCAGCACTGATCTGACAGAAAGTGAGGTCTAGCAGATAACCTGCCCTTTGCTGGGCACACACAGACAAGATGGATGCACAACTTACAAGAAACGAGTCATTTATAATCTGTACTGTAACAAAAAAAGATTGTGCCACTTTTCTAGCTCAGTGGTTTTTGACTAAAGCTACACAAAGCTACTACTCACATACTCGTAATTAACCAAGAGAACACCAGGGGGAACGTCTTCCAGAAAAGCCCCATCATATACACAACTTTGTAATTAATATCCTTTTCATTTCCAGTGAAGCTAACAGAAATGAGGTGAGAGTCATCCCAAGGATGACAACCCAATTCTAATTTACTACAAACCCCTAAAATACACATTGATAGAAACTTATTCTGCTTCCTAACTGCATTTTCACCTGCTGTGGCTTTGACGGTTTGTTTGGTAGATGTAGAAAAGCTACGTGGCTTTCATCCAGCACTTGGCCAAAGTACCTAATGTTACAACTATCTACCTGCCTGCTTATTAATTAACAGCCGTGGTTCAAAATTTAAAGTGCACGCTACATTTAAACCACCTACAATCCAAATTCAGGATGCAATTTATTAATGGGTTAAGATCTCCACATTCTTCTTCTGGCCCAATTTCACTGTGTTCTTCTGCTTGTGTTTTTCTCCAAGACTGAATGAGCTGCATCATTCCAGAAGTGCAACTCCACTCAATATAAACAAGTCTCTCCAGTAAGAGGAAGGCACTTTGCATCTTTCACTTGACAACAAAACTAAGGTCCTTGAAAGGTTTCAAACAAAATTGTATTATCAGGCCAAAACAGGCATGCTTTAGTGGGGATTTGGATCTAGTTCTGCTTACCCTCATGGATTTGACAGAAAGTATGTATCCTCAGCAGATGGGAGTCAATGCTTTTTATCAAACCACCAGTAAAGCAACACACTAAGATATCTGCTTCGCCTGCCATTCAGCAGCCAGGAACGATGAGAACCTCCTTCTGATGCATTAGTACATGGGTTCATAGGAAATAAACTCAAGATTACTTTTACACAGTAATATTGTAACTTTCCAGAGGTACACTCTGTGTTTGAGAAAAATGGAAATAATCACTATTTAACATATCCATACATATCAAATGAAATCCAACAGCTTGTTTTTGCTGGAGGTTTCAACAGCAAGCACTTCTGGCCTTGAAGAATAATGCAGTACACAGCCATGCTGACAAAAAAAATAACACCTTGCATTAGAATAATAAGTGACTTTCAGTTCCACAAATGAAATTCTATAAACCTCAACAATTGTTGATTCTGTTCAAAAGATGCACCTACTTTTCCAAACCAACCCATGTAAGGATTTCAGCACCTGTCAGAGTCCTAATTTCAATACAAACCTTGGGGTGGGGGGGGAAGCTGTCCTAGTTAAGGAACAGTGTTGAAAGGAAAGCTAAAAACAAATAAAACATACATCACTGACTTGTTTATTTCTGAAACCAGCAAGAAACTTCAGAAGCAAACACGCAGCTCTGAAGTCTGAAGTGTGGTTTTCTATCCTCCTCTCTCCCCAAATCAAGGACATGGTGCTGTTTTTAAGGTAAAGCCCAGAACAGAGAACCAGAGCCAAGTTCTAGTCCCAACCCCCCTTTTTCCATATATTCAGGTAAACTTTCACACTGTGTTGTGAGAATTTGTTCTTGAATTTCTGCAGACATTCATCAAGACCTCAAGAGTTTCTGTAGCCTCTTTCCTGGGGGTACGTGGAAGATCATGCATAACCCTTCAGATTTTATACAGATGAAAACCAAACAATGAGTTGGAGGTTCGGAATGGTATCAGCTGTGTGACTGCATCCTTCACCACCTGGGTAATTCCATTTTGTACCAGACGTTACAAAGCCACCCCCCAAACAAGGTTTTGTGTATGTGCGGGGGGGGTCGTTGGTTTATTTGTTTGGTGTCCCCCCACTTCTTTGAATATAAATCATTTTAGACATATTGAGGTATAAAAATAACCACAAGAGCCACCAGTGTCATGGAAATTATTGATTACAGTAGCTTTTAAAAGCAAATCAACTATAAGGAAAGCATGCAAATAAATCTTGTGAGACAAATATAATCTTTGGTTTAGTGTTTTGGGGTAAGCTTGGCTTTTTAAGTCCTAAATACACCACAGGAAGATGAAAAGCACTAGTTGATTTTACTCTAATGAAGCTCAAGCTATTTTTAGAGGGAAAACCTCTTTTATATCCTGAAGTGCTTGGCTGATTTTCACGTTCTTTTATTAAGTTATTTATAAATAATAACGATACCCAGGAGAGCATCTTCCTTCATTGCCTGCAAGCTTTGAACCTCCTCAAATTCTCATTAAACTACTTCAGTAACTTGTTCATGCAGTCATGTAATTACAGTCACATAATAAGCAGTGAAGTTTCTTTTTTTCCAGAAGACATGAACTGTCTTCCCTCACTGAGAAATATCTATGATTAAAATAAGAAAACAGTTGAGTTGTGCTCAGGCTGGTGTTGTATTCAAGTATTCATGATATGGCCAAGATTGGTATTCAGTAAGGGACTGTTACAGAGGAAGCTGATCCAGCCACTTAGGAAGTGGCCTTGTGTCATTCTGTCATGAATCTTCAAGAGACAGAGGCTCTGCCAGCAGGCTCGGAGATAAAACTCATTGAGTTTTAGGAAGCTGTAAGGCTAAAGGAAGGAATCACTGATGCAGAACTGCAGTTGAGAAAACTCTGCAGTAAAAGGGAAGTGCAAGCAAGAAAACTCTGCAGCAATAGAAGACAGAATAGAAAGAGAAAACAGAATTGTGAGTCAGGATTACAGTACGACTTGTTGTGCATCTTTAAGTAACCCCTCCATTGTTCAAATCCCTTCATTGAAAACCATTTTATTTGTGCTGTGGCTCAGAGCATAGAGGCCCTGCCCAAAAAGTTGGTGCTATAGAAATTCAGTGTTCAGTCAGTGAAGTCATTACTGCAGCCATTCTGACCAATTAGCTGAGGCACTGGCTTTTAATGCAATACCTTCCAAAACTTCCTTATTCCAGAAACAGTCAACAGTATTTAACTGCATTTGGGAAAACAATGGCACACCACTGCCAGATCTCTTCCAATTAATGGCCAGCAGAGAACCATTTTAACCCAGATTCTTCAATCTCTCCTTACCTTGTATCTTCCAGTTCAATAAACAAAGTGCTGCAGCTTTCCATTACCACTGCACAGCAAGTCTGCAGCCAAATTACACCCTATTCAGTGCTGCTTGGCAAACAGGACAAACCAGGGCCATGGACAGCATGGACTGTCCTTTCACAGCAGATCTGTTTTGGTTTTGCATAACTGCTATAAAGCAAAGAAAATTATTCAAGTGCTGCTTCAGTTAAAATCTCTATTAAAATTGAGACTGGAGCAACGAGAACACCATAATCTGCTTTGCCAAGAACAAAAATTTAATTTAGAGGAAAGTTTTGCAATTAAAAAAAACCCAACTCACTGGACCTGAATAAAGTGGAGCTCAGCAGTTGTGAGGCTGCAGAGCAGGCAGCCAGCAGGCACCCAGGGAAGAGGCTCATCACACTCCTCCTCCCCTGCTGCTTCCCCAGCTACCTTGGGAAGGAAAAAGGAATTGGTGAATTAACTGTTTTTTCTACAGTCTTCCAAGAGAAGATGAAGGACATGCAGTGGTGAACCATGTGTCAGCCAGAGCAGTTACTGCCCAGGCATCTGTGTGTCCTCCCCCTGCAACTGGAGGTGAGGGAGGGGATGGAAGGGGAGACAACAGCACCTCTCTGTTTTAATCCAATACTGAAGATTCACTGAAATCCACAGGAACCTGAGGAGCAACAGCACCCTGAATGGAAATCAGGGTGTGCAGAACAGAGAACAGTGATAACAGAGAAAAGGAAATTAAGTTAAGGTAGAAAACTGGTAGCTTTTTCCCAAAAGATCAACACATCAATACTCACAAACCCTGTAAGGCATCTCAGCATCTCATCAAGCTGACTTCTCTATGCAAATCAGTACTGAAGTGAAAATTTGTAAGCAACATCAATATTTAGACTAAAAACAGCCAACAAATCACTCCCTCAATCAAGATCTGGACTGTATTACAAAGTTTGAAAGCAGTTTCCTGGTGATTATTCCTTACTGAATGCAACCATTTCTGCCCAAACAACACCAGGAAATTTGAAATAGTTCTGCTCAAAAATTAAATACAATAATAATAGTCATAAAAATACTTAGTACTCCAGAGTACTTCACGTATATGAAGCACTGCACAAACATTCATTTATCCTAATCATCTCCATGAATCAGGTATGTATTATTAGTAGCACCATTATGCAACTGCTGCAGATTCCTGTTATTTCTTTTGCTCCCTTCTCTTATTCCCCTTTTCCCTTCCATATGCAGTACTCATCCCTCCCCGATTTGCTTGCTTTCCTCCTTTGCTCCTTCAAAGTTTCCCACCCACCTACTCTGGCACCTCTACCCTCTCTGTTTCCAGTGCTAAGCGTTTTAAGGCACACCAGGGTGTTTTCTGTCCTCAGCAAGCCTGAACACTTTGAGCAGGTTCTTCTCCTCTACCTGCATCACTTATACCTGATACTCTCAGCTGAAATTTTTTTGCTGGATAGACTGATAACCTGCATAGCAACACTCACCAGAAACGTGCAGTCACCTGACAACAATTAAAAACACAGCTAATGATATCTGTACCAGCACAGGCACCTGCTCCACCACCAGCCACTTCTTTTGGAATAGGGCAAATGACTAATTTTTGAGCACCGGAGCTGAGTAATAAAGCAATAGTAATACAGTGGCCCTACAACGATGGAATAAATCTACTACCAAATGCTGGCAACCACCAAGTGGTCTAGTTTGCATCTGGTTTTACAAGGAATTCATCATAGGTAATAAAACCTGTAATTTCTATCCAAACCTTGGAAGCCGATGTCAATTTTTACACAAAAAATTGATGGTCTTCGGTATCCCCTGATATATCATTCACATACAATACAAGTCCTAACACAATGGAAATTTTCCATCACATACACACAATATTGCAAATTTAATCAAACACATTAGTCCCTTCTTTGCTGACTTAAGCTATAGCTCATCAATAACTGCAGAATTTCTCAGGGCAAACACGAAGTTGACAGCACTCTTTCCTCTGAGGCAGCACTTTCCAGAGCAGTTTTTAAAAAAGCTAAGGTAGACCTATTCATCAAAATTGTTTGCTTTAGATGGAAAACGGCGTTACAAGGAAAAGGATGACTTGTTTACCTCCCTGGCCAAAAGCATACAAACAGAAAAGATGAGACAAACACCTTTACTGAATGGCACAGACCCAAGAAAACAAGCATTCAAAAATCAACTGCAAACACGACTGTGCTAGATTGTGTATTTCTTTGAGCATCTGACATGCCAGAAGTGCTGAGGTATTAGGCAAAAATATTAACAGAACAGTGTTCAACAAGACTCGTCTTCCAGCTTCGTTTTGATTAACAGGTGCTAAAATGTTTATTAAAAAATTTAGGCATTATTGTTTTTCTTCCCAGAGGTAGGTAAAATTATCCTTGAATTATCTGTACAGAGATTCAGTAGGAAACTGAGTGATGTGGAAACTTTTATGCTTCCTATCCACAGCCAATAATGATTTCTAGACAAATCTCCTTTCCAGTAAGACTCAGAATCAACTGATCTGTACAATGAATTGAACCAGCAGCAAAGCTTTCAGTCAAAGACAGGAGAGCACGATCTGCTTCCTCTAACCCTTCCAGAAGTGGGATGTGGCAGCACAGACCCCTGGGTGCCCCACACCCAAGGGCTGGCCCGGAGCACCCTGATCCTAACGTGGAAGTGCACAATAACCTTGTGCCAGCAGCACTGACACAGCAGCCAGCCCCACCCAGGGAAAGTGAATCCAAATGGATGCATGATCCGATCCTGACGGCCTAATGGATAGCAGTTTTATGTATTAGAGGCACAGCAAGGGTTTGCACAGCACTTCTTCAGCTGTTCTAATTCCCTTGGTGCTTAATATACATCGAAGCCTTTTATTCATCAAAATTTTGTACTCTCAGATTCTTTTCATTTCCTTTCCTTTTTTTACAATTACCTACATGTGTAAAATTAACACAGAGAGATTCTCCTTCAATTCTTAGTCCTTCCAGAAGAGGTGACATTCAAAATGTGACAGAAAGCTAAAAGGCAGATTGAGACAAAAAAGCAGAAGCGTCTCCAAAGTCCCTCCCAGAGAAGAGCTTTCTGGCTCTCCTCTTACTCCCCCGTGAGTTACCCCACACACAATCCCGCCCCGGGCTGCCAGCCTGCTTTTTAAAGAGCATCCACAGAAAACGCTGCCAAGAGTAAACTCAAGTTCCTGCTTGAGGATAAGCACATGGTAGTGCGTGAAGAAAAAGACTGACAGACCAGCCTGGTACTCTGCAGCGGGGTAATAGCTCACACATTCTGCATTATCAGGTCATGGAATAAATATGTAATAGGTTAAAGTACTTAATATCATAAATTAAGCAGGGTCAAGACTAGGTGAATGCTCCCATTCAATGCAAATATATCACTCCTGTGGCATTATTTCATGGCTATGCGTCATGTAACAATACAGTGTTCCCATCTCCATTATTTAAGCACTATTCATAGTTTCACAGCTTCACTGAAAACACACTGGAATTCTTACTGTCGTATCTTTGTGACAATGTTGACATTCATCACGTAGTTCTAGCAACTAGTCCAGCACTGTGATGTCCTGCACTGTATCAAGACTCACACAAAACTCAGCTCAACCTAGGAGCTCATTTGCTGTAATCTGCCAGCTCCTGGTGATTTCTTGGGATCTTTTACTGGCTTTTACAGCTTTTTGGCATTAATAGCTCATTAACTGCTTTCTCTGAAGACAAGCAAGTTGAAATGCTTTAATAATTTCCTCTGCCACTCTCCCTTTCTGAGATTACCAATTCAAAGGTTTTGAACATCGTGCAAGCTTTGATTTCTCGCCAAGGTTGTCTCCTGCTTCTACACCAGATTTCTTCATGCACCTTACAGTTATCCCCACCTTGCAGTAGTATTCCGTGCTTAGTTTTGGCCCTGTTTCCTACAGATCCCCAACTCACACTTATTTCTTGTTTTTTCTCAGTGTCATACTTTTTTGTGTTTTTTTGTTGTTGTTGTTTTTGGGGGTTTTTTAAGTCTCCACATTTTCAAGTAATCTTTCAGAAGTTTCAAAATAGTGGACTCAGAGGAATGTCAGTTTCTTAGATGTATATTTTACAGCTCCAGAAATATTTTACTTGTAGCCTCCTTTAACAAAAGGCCAAATGTATAAAAGTGCTTACCACCCCTCCAATAAAAAAAAAGCAAAATAAAAAAACCCAAACCACAACATCTAGGAAGAATGAGGTTTACTCAGATTAACTGACATTGACTCTTCAAAGCACAACATTTCAGGTAACATTCACCTCCAAAACATTAATACTGCGTTTTTTTCCTGGAAACTTTAAATTTTCGGATCATGCATGTTTAATAATAAATCCAACCTAACAAAAGTCATAATTCAAGTTTTAAATCAATTAATTTCTAAGTTTTAAAGATATTTTAAAAAATTGAAGATGAAATCGTGGCAAGCCACAATCGAAAAATTTGGTTTTAATTTCCCATCAAAGCTGTTTGTTTTGTTCTGACTAGAAGTTTATCTTTAAGAAAACACAGTTGAGAAAGCCACAGGTAATTTTTTTATTTATCTAATTTTCTCAATGAAAGCCTGCCCTCTTGTGTAAGACTGAGGTTTAGCACGAGTACAGTCAAGAACACAGGGGCATGAAGATCAGCACTGCTTCTATCTAGAAAACACGAATCTTTCAAAACATGAACCTTCCAACGCTCTTCCAGTGCTGCTTTTGCTGAACAGAAAACACACAAAGCAGCTACTCCTGATCTAATGCTCTCTCTGCAACAAGAACAAAAAAAAAGTGCTTTCTATTTTGCTTTTTATCTTGGCCAATAAACTAGAGTCAACTTGAAAATATTTAAGTGCAAAGGTAATTCTGGAATTAGTCTCTTCCATCACCTTTTGTACAGGCTCAGTAGAGAGAAAAGGAAAAAAAGGTTCTGCTCTGTCTGACAAATAAAGAAGAAAGGGAAAACCAGCCAAGTCACGGGGACTTTCTGTTTTGTATCTTAGCCCTTATCCCAGTTAGCACACTATAAATGCATCTACTTCCTTAAGAGAGGAGGCCAAGCATGAAGTCTGAGTCACAAGCGACTTGCGAAAGCCAACTCATGTCACTCAGCACCAATAAGATCCTCGAGTCAAAACCCCTGACCACCACCCTGACTCCTACCTACTACAGGCACCTCACAGCCAGCACAAGCAATAAATGTTTATCCAGCTGCACGAGTAGCAGCACTATCACAGAATACATAGCACAAAGCATTTGTTGTGGACATGTAAATTTACAAATGGGCAAAGCTTTCAGGCATACTTGAAATTCAGAATGTTTTATCCCCCAGAAATGTTTGGCATCTCCAACACAGGTAAAAAATAACACCTACTTTCGAAGGTGTTCATGTTCCTTCAGGAATAGTTCTGTTCTTCTGTTATTCACGCCAGACCCACTTTTATATGATCTGAAATGTAAAAAGCAGTAAGAATTGGAAAAGGTTTTTTCCAGAGGGTTTTCATTAGACAGTATTAACTGATTTACATACCTATCATGCTTTGTTACTCAACTGACCGAAAAGTTCCAGACATTTTTAATGTGATTTGGCATAGCTTAATAGTTTTACTTTAAAAACATTAACTCCTTTTCAGTCAAAAAAAACCCCAAACCAAAACAGAATCTTATCACAGTCTTAATAAAAGTCATCAATTGAAGGAACGTTTCTTGCTTTGCTCAGAGCACAGAAGAACAAGCTATGCCAAGTGTTCTCCTACAGGAGGGTTTCCACCTTCTCCCTCTGGGACAGTCCCACACCATTGCTGTAACACACACCACAACTTACTCAATATCTTTTTGTACTGATCCCAACAGATTCTCCCTTTCTCGTATTGCCAGGAAGTTTGCTTTGGTTTTGTGGAATTCATGTGTATAATCCTGTAATAAAACAATTAGTCCAAAATTAGGATGCCGAGATCAATTCAACAGTACAATATACTCACGTAAGATCCAACCATCTATTCAGATGTAAGCTCTTCTCTGACACAAAGTGCAGGATCAACTTCAGAAATTAATATAAAATAAGCTTGGAAGTTAATGCAAGGTATTTTTAAAACTCCCTGCTCTTGCAGGAGCTGCTAACTTTTGATAGCAACAGCTGAGCTCACAGAGGGAAATCCACTTCCCAATTCCTTGACCCAGTTTCATGTATCTTCACTTTTCTGATGAATTCTCACTTTGTGTTGGAATTTCCCCTTACTGCTTGGATCTGAAGCATGAGTAAAACCTACTTATTTGGCATGGTGAAGATGTTTATTTTGTTAAATTACACCAGATGAAAAAGAAGTCTTTCTTCAACAATAAAAATGATATTTTCTTTTTTTAAAAATCTTTAAATTGCAATTTCACCTTTGAAAAATTTCAGGCAGCTAATATTGCTTGAAAATCAATTTTACTGGCAACTGGTGTCCACCAAAATACATTGTAAATGGCACTATTTTTCATACAAATGCTCAAAGTTCACTGATTGAGGTGCTTGGAGACAAGAAAAGCGAGATAGGATCGGTGGCATTTAAATCTTCTGGTAAGATGTTCAAGTACTCTGTGGTATCAGCACTGCTAATAATTATTCCAAGCAAACAAACTGAAAGGAAGGACACAGTTTGTCACCTGCAGGATGTCTCTGTGACGCTGTAACGTGTGCATCAGGGCAGCGTTCAGGGACGGGACTCCTGCACTGTTGGTGTACTCTGCCATTTTGTCGTTGATTCCTGTAAGCTGGAGCAAGGGAAAAAAACACCAAAACCATGAAATGGCTCATTCTTGTAAGAACGTTACAGTGCATAAGCTGAAGGAGGCGTTAGCTCAAAGGACAGGCGCACACCTTCAGGAACACTTGTCTATCACCCACACCAGGATTTCCTAATGTTCCCCACAGGAACCCATGCTGCAGTGTTTCCTTCGTGCTGAAATAAAATCACAGCAACTCGAGTTACCTTGCCCAGAAGCTGTTCAATCTCCACAGCCATGGTCTCAAACATTCTGTCCTGGCTTGAGCCATTTAAGAGGGGAGTTGTGTCAGAGCTAAGGGAGAAGAGGAGGAGCAGTTACAGAGAAGCACATCATCTTTCCATGAATGCAAGAAATAAGGACACACAAGAGTTAGGTGTTGGCGAGCTCCACTACCCAGCTTCCCAAGAGAGATGAATTAAGCTCAGAAAAGCTACATTTTCTTATCACACGTGCCTTTAACTCTTGAACCAAACTAATGACACAGCACCACCTGGGGAAAATACAACATCTCCTTGCAAGATATGCCTGACACCAAACACTTGTCTACTACCACCACGCATGTAGAACCCATGCTCTTCTCTCCCCAGCTTTTAAGCTTGATTTATTTATTAGCAGGAGGGAGCACTGCACTATCAACATGTTACACCAGCTATATAATTACAGCTTAATAACACAGAGCTAGGATAGCCCACTGACCTGTTAAGCAGCCAGTGTTCCGCAGAGCAACACAAACCACACAGTGAGAGTTTCATTTAGCACACCTTCCTTACATGCTTTGTAAGATAAGCTAAAATCACAATGAAAAGTTGTATCCAAGCAACAGAACAGAAGCACAACACAGGGTACGTTAACCTGTATGAGAGCTGGCACCTTTTGGAGACCACTCTTTGCTTTGGTAAGCTACCACACCTGGAGCAGACAGCACAAATAACTAAAACTATTAGATTACGTGGCAGGTAATACAGTACAGAGCTAGAAACAGGAAAGAGAGACTAGGACACTGATTCAAGACCAATGTGATCCTTCCTGAGGCTCTCTCAGGCTTCCAGAACCAGAAAAGTTTTATCATACTAATTCTTCAGCCAAACATGAACCTGTCTAAAGCAAACAGAAACTATTCACACATGTACATACAGCTGGATGTATAACCAGATCATACATATGTAAACATACATACAGTTCTGTTACTACTTACCTTAGGAGAAAGCCAGAAAGAAGCAGCTGCCCCTCCTGAAGGGAGGGGTGATCACCTGCACAACCCTGCCCCAGGCACAGCTGCTCAGTGCTATGGTTACTTTAGCACTAAAACTGGGATTACAACTCCCACACCAGCCCACCTGGGAGGTGTGAGGCAAAATTCCCCTAATACTGAAGTCCCTGGAAACCCCCTGCCAATATCTCTTGATACTGCAGCAAGATCTACACCAGCACCAGAGCACGAAGAAGTGCTGAAATGAGCTTCTTAAGCTGCTAAGCAGGAAAGTCAGAGGTGGGCCCAGCACTCAGCAAATTATAAAAACGAAGCAAGCACCACAAACAGCGTTTGAAACAAAAAGAAATGGGGTAGTACCTATACCTGTCGCGCCGTCCGTCCCGGCTGCTGCTGTAGCTGGTGCAGAGTTTGCTGAAGGAGACCAGCTTGAGGTCCAGCTCGTTCTCCAGCTGCCTCGCCTGCTTCCTGAGATCTGCACGGGGCGGCCGAGAGCGGGGCACAAGTCACAACCCCGCCCCGAG
>VZRW01006864.1:300847-327202 GCA_013398125.1 Aegotheles bennettii | reverse complement strand
CCTGTGAGGCGCCGGGCGGGAAGCGCCGGGCCCGATCCCGCTCACCCCGGGTCCGATCGCCCTCGCCCCGGGCCCCGCTGCAGGCCCGAGCCCCCCCTGCCCGTCGTAGGAAGAACGAGACAAGCAAAGTGGACGTGAAAATAGTTTTATACAGATTATTGGATCCCGGTACACGGGTAAAAAACAGAGGGGGCGGCTGAGGGCAGGGCAGGGCCGGGCCTCGCCTCAGGCTGCCCCGCGCCGCACCCAGGAGAAGGCGATTCCAGTCCCTTTTAAAAATGGACATTTGAAGGCACAAGTGCACGGACCGACACGCTCCAGGGACAAGCGCCCACGGGGGAACCGGCTCCTCGCCAGAACCAGCGCGGGTGCACCCGGGGATGGGCGGACAGACAGAGCGACGGCGAGGGGCGGCTGTGCCTGCCCCCCCCCAGCGCTGGGGAGAGGCGGCCCCAGCCCTTGGCTGCTGCTCGGAGCGAGAGCCAGGCACCCCCAGCCTGGTCCTGCTGGGTAGAGAAGTCTCACACCTTTACAAAACATCTCAAGTCCACTCACCTTAAATATATTCACCTACTCCAAGCTAATTGCAAAACGCACTCAGAGGGAAAGGGCCAGTTCCTAACAGGACTTATTGCTAGTAGGACAAAGCAAGGCCAGCTCAGTCCATTACCTGCTGCCAGCACAAACAAAGCCCAAACAGAGCCCTAAGAGCTGTTTGCAAACTTGACTTTAATGTAAAACCCCAGCTGCATTTCTCGTTAGAGCCCTCAGGGGCAGGGAAAGTTCAGAGGTTAGGCAGGGTTAACGTTATTGTGCTGCAGCCTGGTACACGTGGAAAAGGGTCACAGCCCAGGACCAAACCCCAGCCCCTGCTCAGAAGGCATGGGGATGCTCATGGCTCCTGCAGAACACAGGCAACAAGAGCAGCTCATTCACACCACAGCCATGGGGGACAGGAGCACAGGGAACGCTCAGCCTCAGCTCCCCATTTCCAGAACACCTCCCCAGCCAGATCTCATCACATTTCTTGCAATATAATTCCCCATGGAATAGGGAAGAGGGTATACTGGGTTTCTTTGTTACTCCAGATAGCTGCACAGACTCAGAGGTGAGGAACAGCTCCTTCCCCAGGTGATGTGGCCCAGCAAGGAACCTGTGGCACTGCTCCCCCAGGGGAGACCAGGTCAGAGCCCTGCACAACAGACCCCATCATACATTTGGGTACAAACACACCCCCTCCCATAGACACCACGGCCAGGTTTCACTAGTGGACCTCCCCAGGCTGCTAGAGAACAGATCAGCTCAGGGCAAACTAGATGTCTAATGTTGCTGCATCAGGCTCGTGCATCCCAGAGTCTGGGTTAGTGTGGCAAAAATTAGAAAAAATGAGCAGCAAGAAATTAATTGCCTATTCTAACCCCAGCCTTCTGCCCAGAAAGCAGAGGAACAGAGATGCATAAAGGCTTTGGAAATCAAACATCTCAGCCTTTCTTCCCCTCTGGACATTCCTTCTATTGCCCACAAATCAGGCTGCATGCTGCGGCTTCCTCTTTCCAACTTCTTGCCAAGTGCTACAAAGCAGAATTTGGCTGCTTTTCCCCTTCTCTTCCAGCACAGCTGCTTAACCCCATCTCACACCTTGCACACAGGCCCCTGCAGCCGTAGGCAACTGCAGACACACAAGCAGGTGGAGCTCTTGCTCCATACTTCAGGGATGCTGCAGTAGCAGAACAGAGCCAAGCCAGCAGGCTAATTTGATGCCTACCATCACCAGAGTTTCTAAAGTGCTCTGATCACTAAATGGTATTAGGTGGACAACAGCAAATGGCACAGCTTTTCTTCCAAATTTAAGACTGAAGTTGGGCCATGACCTCTCCCCGCTGCTCCAATAACACTCAAATACGAAGCAGTCACCAGATTTCACTGTTTCCTCCTGAATAGTGGTGGACTTGAGCAAAACTGATGAGGTGGAGTCAGTAACTGTTGCTTTTCTACAGCATCCACTCCCATCATTAATCCAGTTAACAACCTTTAGTTACTCTTCCGGACACGGTGCTGTTGCAACGCTAAAGTGGGACCCCAAAGGCCAAGTCTACTACACAAACGAGAAGCAACCAGAGGTGATGGGGATAAAGTTTCTTTCTTCCCCACGAGACAGGAACAGCAGTACTGCAGAGCTGGCGAGCAATTGAACTTTCTCAGAGTTCCCCGAAGCTCTGACATTTGCTTCTCTCTCCAGCTCACATCAAGAACAGATGCCATCTCCCCCAGCTTTCAGGATGCCAAGTCACTGCCTGGAACCAGCAACACATTAGATGTGCTCCACGACTGCAGACCATAGCATCTCATGGTGGGGAAAAGCTCCGAGGGAGCAGCTGAGAACCAAGTAGAGTCTTCTTCCGAGGGCTGCTTTGCAGAACGTGAAGTCAAGTGAAGGATCTGGCTTCCCCCCAGCACAGAGTGGAAAACATGAAATCAAAACAGGTAGAGAAACTGTTTTGCAGTGTTGTAGCTATGACCTCACACAGGTCTTGGGGCACTTCCCTACCATCTGCTCACTGTGTTAGATGCTGGGGAAGTGCTAGGAACTCTGCTGGCCACCCTGTTGAGTTGCCTTTCAAACAACATCATGTGAACCTCCAGAACTTGACCTAAAAGCGTAACAAGCCATGTCCTGAGCCCAAACACAGCCTCCAACACCCACCGATTTGCATGTACATAGGAACAGAGCAAATAATAGAGGGAAGTTGGGAGCTGCCACCCACACCTCTGGAGGACACATCCTGCAAGCTAATGTTGCAAAACTGAACCACAGGGCTCGTCCCCCGCCACCAGGTCTGGTCCATGAGAACTTCCTGTCCTGCCCCTGAGGTGTCAGTGTTTGCTGGAGTACAATGTTTCTTCTTCAGTGTCTGTTTCATCCTGGAACTCATGGCTCAGGAGGGACTTCTTGGAGCCTGTGGACATCATGCGGATTTCATCTTCATAATCGTCGTGGTGCTGCCGGAGGCGGTGAAAGCCATCCTTGTGTCTGTTGGACTTCACTGAGCAGACACATGAGATGATACAGGCCGTGAGGACCAGAGCAGACATACTTGCACCTGCCAGAGAGAAGACATCAAAGTTAACACCGTGTTCCCCCACCCTAGAGGCTCATGGACTTGTCACCATCTCTCTTCGCTTCCACAGTCACAGCTGCTTTCCTCACTTCACTGTGACCCTGCTCCTTCCTCCTCGGCCACAGAGGACATGACATGCAAGAGGTGCTCCCAGAGCAGGACTGCACTACCTTTATTTTCTACATTTGCAATCTAGGGTAGCATCACCAAGCTCCTCTGCAGACTGCTGTGGAAACTCTGGCCTCCCCAACAGCTGCCACCTCAACAAAAAAAGTCCCTTAATGCTTACATGGTGCCACACCACGCAAAGAAACCCCAGGGAAGAAGCAAGATCTCCCAGCTCTATGCACAAACAGGCTCTCCCCATTTCAGGCACCTCGAAGTCCATTCTGGACCCTCCAGAACCCTGCAACATGCTCTACTCTCTCCCTTCTGTCTGCCAGCCCAGCATCACCAGATCCAAGGATTGTTGGACCAGTTTGCAAGGACAAGCACGTGTTCAGAAGGGAAAACAGGAGGTGGCTTAGGTTCACAGGCTGCTTTTCCAGATCAGTGAAGGGTCATTGTCAGCACAAGCTGGTACAGAAAGCAAAGCTTTGATCAAGTGTCACTTTACCTGCAACAGTTACAACCAGCTCCCTTGGAAGACCAAATATCCTGTTTTCTGTGTCAAAGACGATCAACACAGAGCTGGGTGCATCTGCACGTACCAAGACCTGCAGAAAGATACCAGAGCTCAGACTGTCTCAAAGCTTGCACCCCTCTTAGGTGTCCAGACAAGAGAGGTTCTTGCTGACCAGGGCAGGACCCAGTGGGTGCCAAAGACAGGTGCAATGGAATGAAAAGCTACTGCCCAAAACAACCCTGCTGTGCTGGAAAATTCTTCTCCATCCATTGTATCAAGGCAGAAAACAGCCACCCTGGACACATTATCAGCAGCTAAACACAGTCAGCAGAGCCCAGATATGGGATGCCTTTATATGGCAGGGAGTGGAGGTAAGATCCCAAAACAGACATTCACATACCTTGACGTGTTTCTGCTGGTAACCATCGGCTATTGCATCAATGCTATGCAAACCTGGAGCCAAAATCACATGGAAATAGCCACCTTCTTTAGTATAGACCTTCAAACTTTCATTAAGAACAATGGTAGCTTTAGAAATTGGCTTGCCACTCTTGTCTTGGACAAACCCATGGACTCCCTTATGAACCTGAAATAAAGCATTTCAAACACTTCACGTTCAGATCCAAGCAGATGGCTTATTTGTAGCTAAACCAGGATCTAATCCTCCCCTCAAAACACAGCCCCTTTCTCCATCTCTGACCCCAAATAATAAATAGAAGTGCACAATCCTGTGAGGTCTGCTCAGCCCACCATGAGCCAACACAGCACAGATGTTTAACTCTCATGTCAACACATTTCCTGGTCGCTCGCTGCCTCTGTTCAATCCATTCCTCATACAGTCTAAATTATGACCATCTGTAATTACACAGCATCGACAAAAACACAAAGATTCTCCACACCACTCTCTTCCTCTCCCCCTCCCCACCACCTTCACTCCTTGCCAGGATTTCCTCCCACAGACCGTGCCTCACCTCCACGAGCATGCTCAGGAGCGATTTCCTGTGGTCTGCCCACAGGCTGGGAAGATGTCCTGCACTCGGGAAGTAACAGCAGCTGGTGTAAACAGTGATCTCAGGACAATGACCAAACATAACGCTGAAATCCTGCAAAAACCAAGCCCAGGGTTACACCAAAAGAGGTGGCATTTAAAAAGCTTTGAAGTACAGCTGGAGGTGGGAGAGTTTTGCCCAGACATCAGAATAAATAAGGCTTTTAATGCTTGCTTAGCAGAGGCGGAAAGCTTGTGATGAAGTACCTTCATGCTTCCCCAGTGACTGTACCATTCGGAACCACGGATCACACCACCAGGAATATTCTCATCTGTGAGAGCAAGAACACAGCTGTCAGCCAGGTCTGCTCCTAGCAGAGTCTACCACCAGCTGAGGAGGGATTAAAGGATTCAACCAAACATACCTGACTTATTTGGACAGCCTGGCTGGCCCAAATGCATCATGGGATGGTTGTCTGCATACAGAGATGCCAGATGCTTCAGTGTTTCTTTATTCTCCACTAGAAAGAGAAAAGTGAGACCATGAGAGCGCACCTCCTGTTCACTGGAGGGGCAGATTCCCACTCTAACCCCACAACCCTGCGTTGAACACTGACACACACCACAGTTTCAGGGGCATTGCAGATTTCCTCTAACACTGAGGGGTGGTGTCACGAGCAGATTTTATGCTGGCTTTGGCAGAGGAAAAGTTGAAGTACTGTTGTAGGAATGGAAATGGTTAATGTTCTGACCCACTAGCTGAGTCCTGTGAGGTTTTGTAGCTTTACTTAACAGACTGTCAACTCCAGATGCAAAGGGCTGAACATAAAATGAGGCTACAGAACACCACCAGCACAAGTTCTTACACCACGCAGTCACATGAACTTCTGCAGAGACAGCCCGAGGGCAACTGTGTGTGCAAGGCCCTGGAGGAGTCAGTCATACCTGTCTGTGCTGGATTATCATACGGATAAGTGACAAGCAGAGATCCTCCATCGAGTGCAACAGAGAGGCTGAAATCCTTCTTCAGTATCAAGTTCTCTATGATGGCTCTGGTCTCAGGCTCTCGTGTTCCCGAGTACCGGGAGTAATTGCCTGTAAATCAGAACAACAAACAGAGAAGGGAATTGACAACTCTGCTGTTTGAGAAGCCAGCAGAAGTATGTTCCTTCTTTATGTCTGAATTAAGTGTGCTGCATGTATTATAAGGTATTTGTCAGAACTCAGCAGAAGCTGATAGATCAAGTAAAGCACCTAGTCCACAATACCGTGAGGGGAATTCATCTGCAAAGCTAAACAGATTGTGACACATGACTACTTCTCCAAGCTATTTACTTTTGTGATGCTGAAGGTATTATGTGTGTGTTTGCTCTCCTCAATGTCACTGAACTGACATTTTCTTAAGAAAGCATTTGGAATGATCCCAGCTCAACCTGCCCAGAGAGAGCACGTCCCCCCCAGGAAGGGTGGGCACAGCACTGATAGGGTGCTATGGACACAGCAGGCAGCGACGTGGAAACCAGGAAAGCATGAAAAGAGAGAGAGTTTCCAGGGAGCATGAGCAGAAGGCATTTCTCACAAATGAGGGGTTGCAAGAAATCAGTTAACAGGAAAAATACATTGGGTGTTACCCAACCTCTGAACTATTTCTAAAGAACTCTGCTCTGTCTTTTCCTTGCCAACAAGGGACTGCAAATTACCATCTGTAAGGGAGATCCAAAGCTTGGGAAGTTCCCCAGCAGCTGTGCTGCCTGGGCTCCAGGGCAGGAGTGCTGCTCACTTTACAGGTAGATCCCATAACCAAACGACTACACCCAACCCTAGAGCAAGACAGCAGCCTGCCCTCCTACAGGAACACTGCCCATCTCTGTTTTAGTTTGCTTTACTTGTGAAGTCTGTGTCCAGGTCTCTGCCGTGAGCGTTTGTCTCGCCTATCTTGGACGTGCAGCCCCTCTCCTGCGCTACCTCGCGCCCGTCTGGATTCAGGGAAGGCACAATCACAATTCGTGTTCGGTCAATCAGCTGAATCAAAGGAGGACAAACAGAACAAAGTGCAATCAGTAAGGTTCATCCTCTGTACATTTCATTTGCCTGGATCTCACCCCAGGAACCGCTGCTCGTACTGGTACCAGCAGTCAGGTTCCCACTGGCCCCACGGATCTCACAACACCTCTGTGTGTCAGACCACTGCAACACACAAGCCACTGTTCACAAGTCTCTCCCAGCAAGCACTCTCTTCTCAGGGTATAACTGGAGGACTCCCAGATTGGCTTCTCACCTTTGTAACTGCAGCGTTCTTCTTGTAGTTCATGCAAAGAAATTCTGCCAGCGCCAGGAGCAGCTCTGTACCAACGGGAGCGTTTCCATGAATGCCAGCAACAAAGCGGATCTTTGGCTCCTCAGGCTCGGACTGGTTGGGCTTGTTGGAGATTTCAAGGGACCAGATCTGACGGAACTCAACGCTCTGACCCAAACTGCCAAGAGATGAGAATCCAGAGCATCAGAAACAGAGCTGTACCCCCAGAACAGCCTTATGGAGAAATCCTGGTGTGGAGAGGAACTGCTGCCAACCTCCTGGAGGAGGCTGCAAAGGTAAGTGACACACAAAACACAACTATATCATGATGAAGTTTGTGGCAGCACTGAACCAAATTCACTATGAACATCAGCTGGAACACAAGCATCTGTGTAAGATCATATCCAGGTCCAGATGTAAAGGACACTCAGTGCTCCACGTATCTCTGTACAGCCTATCACATCACCATAAATGTGGAACTGCCAAATGTTCTTCCAATGTGTTTGTTTTTTCCTTCAGAGGGGGATACACCTGGACATCAAAGTAATTTATAAAGCACCCAGTTTAGAGGACAAAAGCAGGCCTATCTCCAGTAATGCAGAAGCCGTTGCTCCAGTCATGCCACTAAGTTAGCAAACTGAATGCAAGCAAAGCAGGGAACACAATCGGGGCTGATGCAACTGGACAAACAATAGAGGCCACAGATCAGAAAAGCAGCTCTGGCACCAATAGGGACAGCACATGAGCATGTTGTGCCTGGTAACAACAAGCAAATGAGGTCCCGGGACAAAGATTTGTGCTTCTAAAGCTGACAGAGGGCAAGCGCTCCAGGTCACAAAGGGAAGCAGAGGGCTGCAGACAGCCGGTCTCCTGCAGGAGGGCAGAGACCTTGGCTCAGGGCAAGCTAACTCAAACACATCTCACACTATTGAATTAAAATCTGAAGGCAGACAATTTATAAAAGGCCATTTGAGATTTGCAAGTCAAATTTGATCACTTTTGCTGAGGGCTCTTTAGCAGGATGGATGTCAGAAAGGATTTGGAGAACGGAGGAAACAGAGAGCATGGAACAGAGATACTTGTGGAAGCCTGGGATAAATGCTGGGAATATCGCCAGTCCCAGGGACCCCCAAGGAACCAACAGCACCCCAGGCTTAAGCCAGTAAAATGATGTCTCAGGAAAAAGCACATAGATGCATCTGCAAGTCCCTGCTGCCATGGCCTTACACGTCAGGCTCCCTCAAACTCAGGGACCACAGGGAAGGGGAGGGACGAGCTCCTCATCTCTGCACTGCACTCATGGCTCGTCATTTCACTACTTCCCTACCAGAGGCTGCTGCTGCTCAGGGAGGAGCTGAGCACTGCTGCTGTTCACCTGGTGAGATTGGTGATGTGTGGGTAGTTCAGATAGAGGCCTCGGAGGAACTCGGACAGGTCCTTGTAAGGGCGGTATCGGTAAGGAGCGACATCCCCCGAGGAGGTGAGCAGGAAGCGTTCCAGGCCGTTGTCAGCAGAGAGGTTTTTGATCAGGGTCTTAAACTCCTTCTCATTGGGGTCGCTGGTGTCTGGGGTGTTCAGGACTGGCACCTTCCCCTCCTCCACTTTGATGTCTGTCCGTGAAAGACTGAAGTTCACTTGCACCCCACCTTTGCTGCCAACTTCCACCGTCTTAGTGACTGGATCATACCTACCACAGGAAGAGAAGGCAGAAGGAAACGTCAGGGGTTCAAGGCCTCACACAGCCATCCCCCTTCCTGACTAGACCCTCACAGGGGGCTTCCAGCCAAAAGTGAGAAGCATAAAACCAAAGAGCAAGAGCACTTCAAAGGGACATGGGAATGGCAGGAGGACAGGGAGCGGCTCAGGGTCCAACATGGCGCTGAGCTGCTTTTGGCTCAGGTACTACAGGGTTACGTGGCAGACTGCAGGACAACAAGTCAGGCTGTGTTAACCCAAAGGTTTTGGCAGTGGTTGAAGTGATGAAGTCATTTCTGTGGGCAGCTGCCTGGAAGAGAATTTCCCCTGAAGACACTCAGTTATCAACTCCTTCCCAACACCACCTCCAAACAAGAGAAGATTTGGATTGTACACCAGCACCAGGCGAGCAGTCTTTAACACCAGAGTAGCATCACACTGCTAACTCTGCACTGGCCAGAGGGCATGAGAAACACCCACGTCTGCATCTGCTATAGGCAGAGGTGATGGGACTGCTCCTGACTGGGAAGTCTGCTGTGCAGCTGTGTGCTCCTCGTGCCACGGCTCGCTCACCCTCGGGCAGATGCTGTGATTCTGTACGTCCCCTGGACCAAGAGGCGCCAGTAGTCTCCATCCTTGTAGGTGGTCACCGGGTGGTCGATGTTGGCCACGCTGATGGTGGCGTTGAGAATGCCCCGTCCGTCCATAGCATCCAGCACAAATCCCCAGACACCACGGTGAACCTGCACACAGAACAGAGCCCTGCTGAGTGCCAGCCCTTGCTCTGCCTCCCACCCCACACACCACTGTGGGATCACTGACACCCAGATCTCACCAGCTCCCAGCCCAGGAGGATCCCACCCAGCATTCCCAACGGACCAACATGTTCCAAAAGGGTTCAGGTTAGACTCGCCAGCAGCTGGTGTGGACAAAGATCTCCTGAGGAGTACAATGAGCAATTGTTTGGCTCAGGGTGCCACCACAGCACTCTTTGCTCCACACCTTTGTTTGCACGCCCCAGGTGCACAGCACTACCACCACCCCCAACTCAGACAGAAGCAGCACATAAAGACCAGTCCAGCCTAGGGAAAACTGTGGCAGTGGTAAATAAAACCCCCACATCACCTGGCTGCTGCTTCCATAGATTTCTGGTATGCTGAGAAGTAGAGGAGTTGTAGAGACATGTTCTGATGGGGATGATTTCTGTGGGGCAGGTACCCAGTCTGACCAGAAAGCAGCACCCGCTCCAGCCCGCAGATCAGCCTGTTCAGTCTGGCACATCTAACAAACCCCAGAGGCAGCTGACACCGTGGCTTGGGGTCAAGGTGTCTCACCTGCTTCATGAACTGGAGGAGAGATCGGCGGTTCTGCTCCCAGTACTTCTGCAGCTCCTCAGCTTTTGGGTATTTCACACAGCCCAACTCGATGGTCACTTCAAAGCATTTTGTGTGTAAGTAATTCCAGTCTTGCATTCCACCTACAACAGGAATGTAAAAAGAGTTCTGACAAGGTCTCCAGCAGGCAATCACACCCCAGCTCAAAAAAAACCCCAAATCATATCAGATAGTGGAGAAAGATGAAGTCCAAACTCCAGCATGCATTTTACAGCTGAAGAGAGAAGGCTTTTACACAGGGCAAGATTCAAGCTTCAAAGGGATGCCAAAACAGCAGACAAATGACCACCCTTCCTGTAAATACCTGTCACGCCAATACACAGCTGTAAAACTTTATGAAACCATTTTGCAAATAGCCAGAAAAACTACACTATAAATTCCTTCTCCCGGGAATAACTTTTATCTGGGTACAGTATTTAAGATGTTGTAAAAGAAACCCGAGTCCCTGTAACCTGGGCTGACCAATGCCGAGTTTGTGACTGATCAGACTAAACTCTTTCAGCCGCACGTGTGTTAACTTGGAGGATAAACAGTGCAAGAGATTTAAGGTCTACTTTACCTGGAACGTTGTACCACTGAGCCCCATTAGTGATGCCATGCGGGAAGTACTCGGTGGGGTACATATCCTTACAAGGGCTTCCCTGATACATCTTGGTGTTTTCCTGAGAAACAAGATGTGACACGTGGGGCTGAGTCTCTGTGCTCCACAGCCACTGGCCCTTTTGTTCTAACATTAGTCACACACTTGGGTTACCAAGCACAGAGGTTCACACAGGTGTGCGTTTGTACGGCCGCAGCACAAACAGGCTGCACCCTCACCCAACCCTAACCCACAGACACCCTTGCTCTCCTCCCAGCCTGGGTTTTCTGCATTTCCTACCACCCTTCAGTGCGTTCGCCCCTGCACTTCTCCTATGGTGCCTCCAGGCAGAACACGTTGAGCATCCACTCATGGAACAGGAGCCTCACGCAGGGCCCTTCTGCTGTGCCCGTGCCCTCCTCTACCACCCGCGCAGGAGGTTCCCAACAGCATCAGGAGTTGACCCAGCAGGATGTGCCTGTTTTCCCGTTAGAACTTTACCTTGGAGTAGGAAAGCGCCAGCTGCTGAAACACAGCATCATCTGGGGATTTACTGTATATGGCTATTCCTTGTTCATCATCATCAAAGGGGTAATTAACCACCAGAGAACCTGCAGGGGAGACAAGCTCTGACTCGTACTTGCACACTTTCCAAGTGATCCCTCAGCCTAACAGGGGAAGTTTTTCTCCAAAGAGTGCTAAGTCTTCTGTTTCTCAAGACTTGGCATTAAACAAAGCATTAAGCCCAGTGGCTAGAAGAGACAACAAAAGCACAGGAAGAGATAAGACCACACCCAGTTGGGAAGGTGAACCCAAGGCACAACTCATCGATGGTTTGGTTCTTACACGCAGGAGGGATGAGCACCACCTCATAATAACAACTTCCACAGAGGAGAGAAAGCAAGGGGAGGAGCTTCCTAGAACATGCATGGTGCCCTTGGCCCAACTGCTGTGGTTTTTCAGCCTTCTGGAGTTTATTGCACTGTCAGATTTAAACATCTTTGGCTTACTGAAGCTTTCCCTAAGCATGTTGTACTAATAGCACCATGGAACCCCAGACACCACCGCTGCCAGAGACCTGCCAGCCCGCTCATACCCACACGTGGTAGCTCTGCACTGCAGAATTAAACATGTGAGCACAAAGCAACCACCTGCAAGTTACCACAGCTACAAAGCCAGCAGACAAAGTGTCTGGGGAATACGTTGTAATGCAGAGACTTAATTTAGATCACTTCAAAAAGATAATTAAATTAAAGCAATTTTCACAGTTCCGTCATGCAATTCAAGGCAGGGAACCCTCAGGATTACATCTCATTCCCTTCATTTTCTAACTACTACAAAGCCTCCAACAGCCAGAGCATTGTATCACACTCCCAGCTCCAGCTGCTGAGAAGAGTCCATTCCCACCTCCCAGCAGGCAATGAGCTAGCTACTCTGCAGTGTGTGTGCTCCCTCCAGAGAAGTGGCTGTGATCCTCCCAGCAGCCCCTTCAACTCCCTACAGATTTGCCTGGGGACACAGTTTTCACCCTCTGTTTCCAGCTTTTGATCCATCTTCCAGTAGCATGAAGAAAAGGTTTGGTTTACTCCTTGAGTAGGCCCTTTGGAAATGGCCTTACCCCTGCTGCAGGAACTCAGCTGCCTTTGCTCCTGCCATTTCACAGCAATGCCAAGGCAGAAAGCTCTCTGCTAGAGTTCCTAGAAGACAGTGGAGATACCCCTGCAACCATACCCTGCAATCCATCAGAGCTCAGCGCAGAGGAAGGAGCTCAGTCTGGCTGACGTACCTCCATGCAGGTTTGCTGAGAGGACAAAGGGGTAGGTCTTCAACCAGGTCATGACAGCAAGAGTTTCTGGCTGCGGAGGGTCTGTCACATGGAAGAACTGATCTGGGAAGTTCCGGTTCAGGTCGTAGTTGTTGCTGTTGTTTCTGCCAACGGTACCTCCTCTGTCTCCTGAAAATTAAACACATGTTCAAGCTTGCACCCTCACAAGGTCCCAGTATAGTGCAGAGGCTTCATCTTCTTAACTACAGAGTTTACAACTATTAGTCAATGGAAAGCAGCACATCAGTGCTGGCTTTCTACACCCCAGAGTGACAGCACCCCCTCGCCCTCCTTCAGCACCAGGCCCACCCTGTGCACAGAGGTGTCAGGGAGCTTGGCACAGGCTCTCAGTGCCAGCCAGACCACAGCAAGCAGAAAGGCAGTGAACCATGAACCAGCAGCCGGATGTCACGACCGCAGAAACCTCAGAGCTCACCTCCTCAAACCAGACGGACAGGTTCTTTGTTAAAGCCAAGCAGAGCTCAGCATCCAGAAAATCATTCTGGACAAACTTTGTTCTGCCAATCTGCGAGAGCCACGCAGGTTTAAGGACTTCCCTGAGGGATGTTTTTGCCAATTTCAACATCACGATAAAAATCTGTGTTATCCTTGGACAAGTGCTCTGCAGACAGCCTGGCTCCCACATCACACGTTACTAAGAGCACGGACCAAAGCATAGCAAGCATGAGCTGTGTCAAAGGAATGTCTTTCTTTAAAATAAGCCTTGGGGTAGCCACAAACCATAAGGGGACCCAAGCAGGGGCAGCACACAGCACTGTGGAAGCAGAAAAGCTCCTTCGTGCATCATTTGACTGCCTGCACCCTGCAGTGCAGGGTCTGTCCACTCGTCCCACACCACGCACCAAGTCCCCTCCCAGCCTCCCTGTGCAGGAGCACACCTGCCCCAGCAAGGCTTCCAGATTTCTGAGAGCTACCCTAAACCCAGAGGCTTGTTCTCAGAGCTAAAAACCCAGCTGATGTTTCAGCGCAGACAGCAATACCTTCCTGGGACTTCTCATAGCCATCAGGGTTCATGGATGGCATGATGTGGATCCGTGTGCTCTGGACCAGGTCAGTCACTTCAGGATCTGTGCCAAAGTTCTTGCAGAGGTACTCAATGAGGTTCAGGAGAAGCTCTCTCCCCACAACTTCATTCCCGTGCATGTTACCGATGTACTTGAACTCTGGCTCACCTGCAGGCACACAGCCACACCAAAGAAACAATTAGAACCAGCACATTAAAGCTCAGAGACATCTCACCACTCTGAGCATTGCTCTCTCGGGTCTTTCTGCAGGACTGGAAAGCATTAACCTAAAATTTACCCTTCTGCTCCCAACACCACCAAAACAACATTGTTACAGGGAAGCCCCTTGGTTCTTCTGTCCCCAGAGTTCCACAACCAGTGTAGTGTCCCCAGCTTCACCCTTCAACTCACACTAGAGCCACACACTTCACCTGGTCTTTTTTTAAAGGATACTGCAAGGAGCAGCACAATTTCTTCTCAGACAGGTGCCAGCTCTGTGTAACTTGTTGCTCTGCCCACAGAGTCTCCCAACACACCATCACTTGCATTTGTGTCTTGCTAAAAAAAGATTTCCCATGTTACCTGCTTCATGGACACCAGGGTTGTCCGAGATCTCCATGACATAGAGCTCCCGCAGCTCCACCGACTTGCCCACGGAGTAGAGCCGGGTTATGCTGGGGTACTCGTTGGCGTAGCGCCGCAGGAAGATCTCCATGTCTGAGAAGTGGTGGTGGCGGAAGTCCACAGGTTGGACAGGTTGATGGAGAGAAGTTGGGCTCGGGGCCTCTGCCTGCACAGAGGTAGGGGTGATGGTAGAGACAGGAGCAGGTGCTGTTGTGAACTGTGTGACATTAAGATCTGGTGGCATTACAGTTGGCTGCAAGGAGAAATCCACTTCTGTTGCAGGTCCCTCCTTCACCTCAATGTTCTCTCTGGTCACTGGTGTGTAACTGGAAAAAAAACAACTGGCTTCAGAAAGGAGGCTCTGCAGAACAGATGCCAAAACCCCCTGCAGCCTCTCCACCACTCCAGCTTATTCCTCCCAGCCCAAAGGCACTGGGATGTCAACGACTACATAGATTCACCAGTGAGCAAGCTGATGGGACTCATCCCACTGCCACCAGACCCATCTATGCTGCTGTCCTTGCTGTGTCAGAGCCATGAGTTCCTGCTTACAGACTCACTGGGGAAGAAGCCACAGGCATATCACAGGGCTAGCCCAGGGGCAACTACGCATTCACACCCAGACCCAAGACAACACAAACCCTGACCGGGGTGACCCTACTCCACTTTCTCCTTTTGCCCAGAAAGATGCAGGTTGATACAAGCTATCAAGAGTGACAGAAATGCTGTGCATCCAACAGCACCCTGCTGCAGCAGGGCATGGGGTGAATAAACACCGCTGCAGTTCTAAGCTGGAGTCCTCTACTGCACCTTCCAGTCAAGCCCCTTAAACACACGTGAGATGCTTTGGGGTGAAGACGAAATCAAGTGAAGAAGCACAAGCAGTTGGCAGTGTGGATGCAGGCTGCCACGGAGACATTACCCCATTACAACTGCAGTCACATTGTAGGTCCCAGGCACAAGCAGTCGGTGGTAATCGCCAGATTTGCCTGCTGTGATGTTATGAGCAATACCAGCAACAACAATGGTCGCGTTCTCCAGGCCAGCTCCAGTGATTGCATCCCTGACAAAGCCTTTCACACCAATATGGACCTGAGGAAAACAATGCAAGAGCCTGGCTGAAGACAGGCAACGTCAGGGGAACTGTGCCATTGCCCAGCAATACCCCCCACCCCTCCCCAAACCCAGCAGAGCAGGACAGCTGCAGGCAAAGACACCAAGGGCCCATGATTCAGACAGTGCTTGGCCAGGTGGCCAGGACAGAACCCCAGCATGCCCTGGGAAGGCACCAAGATGTCAGAACTGATCATGCCTAACAAATCCTCCACTTTATTGACACAGGCACACAACAATATGAACATAGCAGGGTTACAGGCCATAGAGGGACAAAATGAAGCTGCCTCCCTTCCCAGCCTAAACTGTCACCTACTAAACTCATATGTGGGCATCTGGAGCCAGCCTGGCAGAACACTCCAAGCCAAGCTTCAGCAGTGTTGGTGCTTTTGAACATCCCTGGAGATTCATGGCACTGAGGTCAGAGAGGTACCCGTGTTTCTTAGTGAGAACGGCACTGATGGGTCCCTCTGTTTAACACCAGTCCCCAGGAGGCCCCTCTGGGCAGCACTGCTATCATGGAGGATGTGGGAACTGCGGCAGAACCACAGCAGCTTTGTAGCCACTGACCCCTGCACAGCAACTGCACTTGTGTTACCACACGCAGCAAACAAAGCCACAAGAGCAACTGAACTCCGTGCTCGTGGCCCACCATGGACACATGGCTTTCACAGCTGCTGACCCCATGCCCATCCCAGCCCATGCTACCTTCTCAATGAAAGCAAGGAGAGACTCCCGGTTGTTCTCCCACTCCTGCTGAAGCTCAGAGGTCGGTGGGTATTTACAGCAGGACAGCTCCAATGTCACCTCAAAGCAGTTGGCCCACACATAGTTGTAATCCTGCATCCCACCTGGGAAAACAAGGCAGAGACATGTCCTGAGAGCAATGTACAAACATCTCTCCATGGGATGCAGTTTCCCCTGTCCTTCAGCCTCCCACAGCATCTCATCACGATGTCACCCTTAGGTGAACAACCTAAGGAGAAATGTCAGATCAGATCATGGCGAGTCTGTGCTGGGGAGACTGAGCTCTGTTTCTCCCAGTAACCGGCACACTGGGAGGTTCAGATCAGGCACAGACACTTCAAAGACCACAGTCCCTTGGGTCTCACTGCTCTGCCAGCTGAACTCCACAGCACTTGGAAATTCATACGGGTTCATTTCACTGTGAAGACATTTTCCAGACACTACAAATCCTGGATGCCAGGGCAGGCACACCAGAGCCTGAACATAACTGCTGCTGAGCCCTTCGCTACATGCTCCAAACCACCTTCAGATTTGTGAGGCTCTCCTGCAGGAGTGGTTACTCTACCTCTGATACAAAAGAACACACCAGACTGTCAACCTGGGAGGCAGCAGCTCAAATCTGCATGGCGAAATCAGTTTAAAGGACCACACAGCTGTTCTCCCCAATATCATCTTAGCAAACTCTAGACAAGATGAGGTACTTCTCTACCCTTCTCTAATTCCTCAGCTGCTCTTTTCCTCCAACTCTTTATCTGAAGGTCTCTGTTTACTTGATATTTAGAGCAGCTCTAGCAGAAAGTCTGAAGAGGTCTGACGTGGTAACAGCATGCAGTGAGCCACAGCAAGTCACCTCCACGAAACCCTCCTCTTGATCTGTCTCCCTCACTGCTGAGGAATCCTGTGACCACAAAACAGCCAGGTCCTGCAAAAGGAGGACAGGACACACATTTGTCCACCTGGGGAACTTTCTCTCTTCCCCAAGCCCTTCTAACCAAGTCACACTCCCCCCACATTTCCTCTTCAGGGATGCAGTCTCGATGAATTTAAGGCTGTTGCATCACCTGGGGACAGCTTGCTAGCTTAGTGTTAAACCTGTCAAACATCCATGAGCACCAGAAACAGGAGTGCACAGAACTGTTTCTTGGTATTAAGGTCATGTTGCTGTTCTTTCCCTTCAGAGAAACCACAGGCATTGCTATGAACCAAAAAGGTCACCTTGTTCCAGCAAGTGTCCTGACCACATTTGCTGAAGTTTATGTTCAACCCTCAGCAAGCAAACCTGTCCCTCAGACAGGAATGAATCACGTACCAGCAGGACTTGAGGTCCCCAGGTATCAACACTCATGATCTGGAGCTCAGACTTCTTCATGCTGCTGAAGACTGCAAATGTTCAGCCCTCTAAACTCTCATGGGGAGTCTTCAAGAGCAAAAAAAAGGACACTCCAAAACCACCAGTTTGTGAAGCAGGTTTCAGAGTCACTGTCATGGCACCAGCCTGCAGGACCCCAGCTGGCACATGTGTAAAAAACACATCCCTGGTACTCCCACCCTTTGCTTTGCCCACCCAAGTGCTATATCAGTGCTATGCTAATAAACCTCACTTGCTTTGTCTAAGCAGCTTCCCAATCACTCACAAGCTCCTTCACAAGTGAGGGACCCTCTGTGGTGCTGGCCAATTAACCAGAACAGATCCATACCACGATGCAAATGCACTACCTGCCATTTCCAGGGGCTGTTAATGCACAGCCAGGAAAAGCAACCAGCAGCACTTTACCAAGCAGAGGAGGCTCACAATAAATGTGGTGGCTGTGAGCATTCACTGTCCCAAAAGGTCAGGGATTGCTGCTCTGAATTCAACATCCCCACCGCACTCAGGTCACGCAGAGATGGACTGACACCATAAAGCAGGATTTAGAACAGACCCCAAGAAGATGCGTGGAATGGTACCAGACCAAAGACATCCCAGTTCCTCTCAATTCTTCTGGGAGGCTGCTGCTAAGGGAATATGAAGCTTTTACTGCAACAAATCAAATGTCACTGCAGCTTGTGCACGGGCTGCGATCAAAACAGGAAAGAGACTTTTCTGTCCAGCACAAGGGGCCAAAAAGCTCTTGAGGACTTAAAAACTCTCCAGCTCAGTTCAAGAGGTTAGAGCAACAAGGCCTGCGAATCTGATACATACTCAGTTCTGCTCAGCTCCTGTTACCAGGCTCAGAAAAGTAACCCACAGAGGGCTGCTCTCACCAGTAAACACCACGCTGAGTGAAACAATTTGCCAGCCCATAACCATCTGCTCATAGCACGATGCTAATGCATTTGAAAACATCCATACGCAAACCAGAGCCATTATGAAGCATATTTAGTGCTTCATCTGCCATTCAAGCAAATTTAGGACAGATGCTCACCCACAATAGAGCAGCAACGGACTAAATTAGAGCTCGGTACATCATTTTGGGTAAAACTGACTCCTTGAGAAAGCAGTCCATTGCATGCTTGAAAATTGGGATTGTATCTGCTGCATATATTTGGCCTTCACACAGCCCCGTTGCAGAACAGGGCAGTTATTTTTACAGCATATGGAATTACGTATTTTTCCATACACCATCTGCACAGCCTCTCCTGGCTACACAGATCCGGAGGTGTAAAAAGAGACCTGCACACAGTCTGCCATGAGCAGAGCCCTACACTAAAGGAGCAGAGCAGAAAAAGCACACCCAAAGGCTGAGGGCTGCCGGACTACAGTGCTTCTACCCTGCCTATCCATTCGGGTAATATCTTGGGATAACTGGATTGATTCCAGGATTTTTTTAAATCACAGAGTGCCTTTTAGCCCACACTGCATAAATTTTCAGCCTCCCAACGAAGCATCAAACCTATTTTACTGGTGAGGAAAGCAAAGCAAAAGTGAGCAGCTTACAGTCCCAGTGGGGTCAGTCCCTGGCTGGCAGTCGGTCACAAAAATGCTCAGAACAAACCCCTCCTGCTCTGTCCCACTCCTTGAGCACACTCCAGCCAAGGATCCCAGACCTCTTGCAGCACCAGCACTGCAAAGCTCACACTGACAAGCATGCCCCTGCTCCCTGCCAAGCTCCACACCAGGCAGGAAAGCAGGAGAATGCAGCTCTCCAGAGTCAAGCCCGGGGATCCAGATACCATAAATACATCACGTGCCAGGAAAAGCCTTCCAGGCCAGCCAGGAAGGACTCTATTTTCAAACAGCACTATGCAGAAACCTCTCTTATTCCAGCTCTCGTTGGAGCAGACATGAGGAGATAAGAGACCTGCAGCTAAGTTAAAGCACAGAAGTGGTCATGTCTGCTCTTCAGAGAGAGCAGGTGGCACAAAGCAAGCCAGAAACGTGATTAAATACATGGCACAAGTGATTTATTCTGTGAGCAGAACCGATTGTTTCGTAGCATGAGACCAGGGCGAGCACCTGCAGCAGCACTGAACAGGCAGAGGAATGTTTTGGTCCATTAGTCTGCAATCATTAAAACTCAGAGGGGGTGAGGTTTGAGCCTCTGCCTCCAGCAAGCTGCACCACCCAGCCCAGGGCAGCACAGCCCTGCAGGCTTCCCAGGGCTCCCTCAAAGAGAAGGGCAGAGTCTTCCCAAGAGCTGCACCACCCCAGCACTGCCCAGCAGTTCCTGTTAGACATGAAAAGAAGCACAGACCCTTGAACCACCAAGTCAACGCTCTTCTCATGAAGAAATTACAGTTTGAAGTAAGAATTTTATGAAAACACAAACACATCAGGGCAGCTAACGGTGCATATCCCAGAGCACATGGCTGAAACCTTGTACCAGAGCTCACACTGTGCAACCGCCTTCTGCCATGCCCAGGAAACAGAGGCCACCACAGTGATGCCACGAGAACCCACTGTTCTCAGCACCCATTTTAACTGCTTTGAGTCTGATGCCACTAAGAGCTGTTGGGAAGCTCAGTGTGGTGAGCAACCACAGGCACAACAACACATGTAACCTAAATCCACTTTCAACCTGAGAAGTGCCTTCCAGTAGACACCAGAAACACCTCCAACACTTGGACATCAAAGAGTCAAACCAGCAAGGCAAATATCTTTTACGAAGGGACTGTAAAGAGTGACAAGACCTTCCAAGGCTGCCCACAAAATCCCCTATTGATCGTTATGTTGAGTTCAACTCCTGAATTTGGCTCTTTACAAAAGAAAGGCAAGCAGGTCCTCCCCACAGCCAGGACTTAAGCGGTTTCTCAACCATTTTCCAAGCATCACATGGACTGTACACCAGCCCAGACTTGCATGTATTTTCTCGATCTGAACCAGCCACTTGGTAGTTAAAAGCCCCAGAGGTTACAAAGGAAGGAAGAATAAGAGTGTGCACACCAGAGATAGGCTCCAAAAGTGTCCCCAGCCACAGACGTGCTTATCTACAGCAGCTGGAACGCAGAAGCCAAATTCAGCCGTCTGGCAGAGAGCCATCCTTCTCTGTGCACACTTGACCTTAGCAATTACTCCCATGGTTGGGATTTGCCACCTCGCTCTGACACACGTAAGGGGTTGTTTGCAAACTCAAATGGAAGTTAATGGGGTTTGGCACCAGCATAAACCCGAACTGGTACCTCCGGGACAATGAATCCCATGGCACTCGGCTTTCCAGCCCGTTTGATTTCACATGATAAAACATAGCAGGAAAATTTCCACCTGTTGAGACACTATGTTCTCATTTCTTTGTTTTTCCTGGCTTTAGTTCACTTGGAGCCTGCAGTCCCTCCTGGCACAGCCTGATCCAAGGGCCACAACCTCGTGCCTTGCACCGTTCACAGAACCACGTGCTCTGATTATCTCTAGAGCTCAGCACAGCCCTGGCAGCTCCTGCAGGGTACTGGGATTTCCCCAACCTCATTTTACCCCACACTTAAATTCTGCAATCCCCGGGAAAGGCCTTCTGGCCCGAGTAGGAGCCCAGCAGTGCTTGGCTCAGAGCTGAGGGAGTCGGATGACTCAATACAGCCACCGTGGTGGCTTTGCTGCTTCTGTCACACACGGCCTACGATTGACTCCCCTTTGTCTGCTCTTCATCCTCTACTAAAAATAAACATCACCACCGAAAACCCCAAAGGGAAACAGCAACTTCACACATTGAAGTGCAAGTGTACCAGCCTCTGCGATATCTCTGTTCACTCACGCTCCTTCCTGGACCTCAGCTCCCGTGGGTTACACTTTACATGAACTCCTCAGCCTGGGAGCTGCTCCAAGAGCTGCCATCACCCTCCATGTGTGCATCTTTAACAGCAATAAGACATGAATTATGACTTCGAGGAGAAACCACAGAGGTCTGCCAACCCCAGCAACACTCTGCTCAGAGCTGGTGTCAGGGCACACTCCCTGTAATCTCTGCCCGTGAATCGCCTGCAGCCATCAGTGCCGAGCCCCAGACTGTGGCTTGTCACAGCTAAAGGGTTTGGTTCCACTGAGGCTAAAACCTGGAGGCTATTGAATATAACATAAACCACAGCCATGGCAGCACAGAGCAAATGAGTCTTCAGTTCACACCTTGCCACTTCCTGCAAAAGGAAAGTAGGTGAAACCTCTGCTCTGCTTGCTGACAAGGCAGAGGCAGCCAGAAAGGCTCCTGCACCAGTGCCACATCTCACCCTTGCAGGAGGATGAAGAACTTAACGCTGCAGTGAAAAATGCTGCTCACTGGGGGCAGGGGAACCCAGGCCCAAAGCTCTGGACCCACCTCCCTTCAGAGGACACGTGTCCCGCTTCATTACAAGGGCAGAAAGTCTCAGAGCTGCAGCTAACAAACCTCCTGACAGAGATGTTTGTTGATAACGGCCGCCACCAGAACAAGGCAGCACAGATCATCCAGGATATCCTGTTCCCTCATAAGCAAATTCACCAGATTACACAAACTTTCCTCCTGCTGAACTTCTCACAGCAGCAGAGTGAACCTTGAGTCAACAAACACCAGGGCTGGTCTGCTTGACAGGGTGGAGGGAAGGCGACAGCTGCTAGAAAAAGAGATAAAACTGCATCTTATTTGAACACAGTATCTTGTTTGATCAGTGAAATCCTGGGGAATGATTCAGCCACCATTGAAATTAAGATTTCCTCTTCCAGCACAGAGGTGATGTGTACAGGCCCAACACTGGATCCCTCTCCCTCCTTCCCAAGCAAGGTGGATGCAGGGTTAAAATAGGACTCAGCTCAGAAGCTGATGTTTCAGAAAGACACCATCTTATTAGAATTTAAGCTGAAAGCTCTGAAGGATAAACAACGCCTGATTTCCCTGCTTCCTCAGCACTCCTGCCATGACCCCTCAGCCCCAGATGAGGGAAAGCAGAGCAGCCCGGGCACAGCAGAGCAACGCAACTTCTTCACATCATTTATGCAAGGTTTTTGTTGTGTCCTCACCACAGAAGTTTCTGCACTGTCTGGTGAGGCTGTGGTTGTACAACATCCGCTGAGGGGGCACAGTCATGGTGTAACTTCTAGTGACACAGCCAAGATTTCTCTTTCCACCAGCCCACAGGGCCTTTTCCACGAGAGCATCTCGCCTCATAAGGTGTCATTTAAATCCCATTTTCAACAAAACCAACGCACAAAGAGCAGCCCACCACGTGTCTGAGCCAGGCCAGCCACCACAAGCAGAGCAGTGGCACCGGGAGGTTAATTTCCTTATATCCAGATCATCTCCAAAGCAGCTGCCTAATGGAATGAACAGGAGCTCTCCTGGAAGCCCAACAGACTGAATTTTGGATCCCTTCTAGATCCTGCCACACTGGTGGATGAGAATGGGCCATGCTGGTTGTCAGCCTCTGTGGAGGCTCCTAGAAAAGCTCCCTGCCCCACTGCCAACAAGAGCAGGTAGGTTAGCTCAGACCACACATTTACATCATTTCACCTAGTTTTACAGCAGGCTATTCTGTAATCATTTACAAAATCACAAACAGGTCTGGAGGTTAAAAAAACCTCACAGAATATTAGCATTGGTTTAATACCTTTAACAATAGCTTCCTCTTCCCTGTAACAGAGTTTACAAACTGCCTGGAGACCTAACGACAGCTCATTTGGCAAACGAAACCTCCCACGTGCAGGATAACTCTCCAGAACCTAACAGGATCAGGAAGAACCCTCCAGTTTGCTGTGATCTCTTCCCTGTGAGCACTTCCCAAGCTATGATTCATCAGGCACTTACTGGTGTGCCTGTGATGCCACTTTCCTTCATTACAAGCTGCTAGAACACATTCAGAGTTAAAAATAGCCCTTCGCCCACTGTCCTTTCCTCTGTGATCATCCCCACTGCTCTGGATGTGACTTCTCAGTGGGAGCAAGAGACTGTTAGGTGATCCAAACCGCAGCTGGAGCAATTCACCAGCACAGCTTACCTTCTACATCATACCACTGGGCACCATTTGTGATACCATCTTGGAAGGTCTCTCCCTCCTCGCCAGGGCAGTTGGGTTTGCCAGTTCTCATGATGGGGTGATGTGACGCGTAAGCTTTTGCCAAATATTTGAACACCTCGTCATCAGCTGATTTACTGTAGACTCCTGTGGGTTTATGGGCAGGAGAGTCATCATAAGGATAGCTTGCAACCACTGAGCCACCATGAAGATTGCCAGAGAGCAGGAACCTGGAGTTGGGAAGGAGAAGAAGAAAAAGAAGAGAGTTATACCACCACAACTTCAACAGGAAGCTGGCTACAGCTCCCCAGCCAGTTATTCTGCTGCCTTCCCAACCAAAACATGTTCTCAGGAGCCTCCAAACTCTATTTGGGATCAAGGAGGCAAACCACTGGAGGAGCTGCCCAGCTGTAAAACTACTTTGGAGGAGAAAGTGATCAGACCCTGCTCCATCAGCCCCACACAGCCAGAATGCCTGTGGAGCTGTGGCTACACCAAGGTTACGTTAACAGATACAGGCTCGATCAACAACGAGTTGGCTACTGGAAAAAACCATCCTGGGAGACATATCCCCTTGTATTAACAGCAGCCTCCACCACGGTGAGCAGGATTGTCAGAGGGTCTTCACAACATCCAAGTGCGAGCTCAGTGGGAAAATCAGGTTTTTGCAATAAAACAACTCTCAGGAGTGGTTTATTCACTCCCCAAACCAACATCTGGCATCACTGGAGATGAAACAAGTGTCTTGCTGCAGCCTAAGACAAAGCCCTCAAACTTGGTGACAGACAAGCAGTGCCCTGCACATGAAGTGGTGCAGGCAGCTCTTCACCAAGCTGTGAGCAACAGTGTGTACAACAGAACGGACTTGCACAAACCAAATCTGGACGTGTGACAGAGCTGCCCAAATCAGAAAATACAGCACAGCGTGCCCTATGTCACACTTCAATTTGATCTCAGGCAGCATAAGCATCTCGATGAATCCCAAAGGTAATTGTCTCTGCTCTTCCTTCTTCCACCAAACACAGCACCAAGGGGAAAAAGAGCTCTTCTCACTCGGTCACATGGGATTTGGTTTCTGAGCAGAGGTAACGTGACCAATACCTTTGCCTCGCTTAAAATAGCACACACGAATTGCATTACAGCCACTATCACTCTTTTTCATCAAACAGTTCTGTTTACCCACTCACTTTTGTATCAGTGGCTACGTTAGTCCAACAATCACACCAGCATTAACTGGTGCTGCCAGGCAGAGGGATGCACAAAGCACCGTGTCCTTCCGTTTCACCCTGCCCTACATGCAAAGCACCTCAAATGATTGCAAAAAATGAGAACAAAAAGCCCAAGGTATTTTCAAAATGATATTAAGAATGTTTGTGAGTTTCCCTAGTTCAACTTTGAGTTGAACCAGAGGAAGGATTTTAGTGCAAACTGCTGCACCAGAGCTGTTCCTAAGAATCCCTACAAGAAATTACTGGTGCTGTTTATGAAATTCCTCTGGATCAATAATTCCCGTGGGCACCGTCACGCACCACGCTTTCATACAGTTTGTCCAAGCAAATTTCATTCCCTAAAACTGAGCAAATATTCCACAGTGCTGAATGCTGTGTGTGTTGGTTGGATCCAACCAACAGCCCTACGCTGCACCATGGCCATCAGCCACCCCCTGACCCTTCCTCCATCCCTGTTTGGGGAAGAGGGACAGTTTCCTTCCATACGTTGCTCATATCTGATCAGGCTTCGCTTTCTGGCTTTCTTTCCAGCTTCACACTCTTGGCTGCGCTGACCTCAAGGGTTTGGACCTTCTACAGTTCTCCAAAGAAGAACGCACAGCAAAAGAAGAGACAGTGCCCAGGGTGGTCACCTGGCTCCCTGGGGCTGTCCCCAGCCCCAAACCAGAGCTGGGCTCCACAGGCACCATCTCCCCTCCAGGCTGCCCCACTCCGGGCACAGCAGCTCCTCACCATTCACCTCCTCAGAAGGTGTCAGCGTGGGAGCTTCTGACTCAGTCCTGGATGCTTGGACAGAAGGGGAAGAAGGCTGCAGGAGCAGGGCCTGCATTTGGAAAATGCAGGTTTTATTGCTAACCCCAGGGAAATCTCCATGGAACACAAAGATGGGGGCAGCCCCCTGCCTGCCCACAGACCTGTTCACACCTGAGCCTGGATATTTTAAGCATCCCTCAGCTCACAGTGAAAGTGTCCTCGGTCCCAGGCAAGACCCACAGAGGGGCTCAAGATGAAGCAGAGGAGAAGTTCCCAGCTGTGGGCTCCTGGAGAGGGGAGACACATAGGTAGCCATGGAGGCCAGGACTGCCTGGGTGAGTGCTGGGCTCGGGATGTGCCATGGGGGGCTAGTGGGGCTCCTCGGCAGGTGCACAGGTGGGCACCCAACTGCTCTCCCAATTGTCCCCGGCAGTGACAAATGGCCAACCCAGGAGGCAGAAACAGGTGGGAAATGGGCTTAACCCCCCCTCTCCCCCCCGAGCCTGCTGGGAAGAACCGGGAAAAGCTGAACGGGAGCCGAAGCGCCCAGGGAGCGGGGCCGGGGGTCTCCCCTTCCCCGGAGCGGGGTCCGGCCGGGACCGGGCTGCACCGCACTCACTTGTTGCGGCTCATCCAGGCGATGAGGGCTCGCACCTCGGGCACGGGCTCCAGGTCGGGTTCGTCCATCCCGAACTGGTCGGGGAAGCTGCGGTTGAGGTCGCGGCCGCGGCTGTTCTCCCGGCCGCCCTGCGCGTCCCCGCCGCCGCAGTCCCCTTCGCGGGCGCGCTCGAAGCCGTCGGGGTTGAGGCTGGGCAGGAGGTAGAGGTCGGTGGTGTTGAGCAGGCGGCCGATGCGCTCCTCGCCGCCGGCCCAGCCCCGCACCAGCTCCCGGGCCAGGCGCAGCAGCAGCGGCCGCGCCAGGGGCTCGTCCCCGTGCATGTTCCCCACCA
>VZRW01006864.1:289709-300355 GCA_013398125.1 Aegotheles bennettii | reverse complement strand
GTCGCGCTGCCCCCGGGCCCGGGCGCCGCGGGGGGGGACGGGCACGGAGCAGGGACGGGGACAGGGACGGGGACAGGGACGGGGCTGGGGCTGAGCCGGGCGCTCCCCGGAGAGGCGATTTCCTTCCTCCGTCAGGGGAAGGGCCGTCGGCTGCCCGCGCTCACCGTTTCCCCTCCCGAAGGCGCGCACGGAGCCGCTCCAGCGGCACAGCAGATAACGGAGAGCACGAAAGGTTGCCAAGAGAGGTTGGACCAGATGGTCGTTGAGGTCCCTCCTAGCCCAGGAGTCTATGAAACCCCACGGCTGGGGATGGAAGGAGCGGGGTGGCCTCTGGCCTTGGTGCAGCGAGAAGCTGCGGTTCCCAGGGGCTCCTGGTGCCTGTCCTGCAGGGAAGCACCTGTGACCTGCCCTGACTGTGCTGCCAGCTCAGACCGGGACTGAGGACACTTGAACACCATCTGACGTTCCTGTTGTGCGTTGTGGATTGCAAGTTATTGCAAGACTGTGTCCCTGAGAAGATGTATAAATAGTTCTTTGGGGTTTCCTCCATTCAGATCCTGGCTAATTCCTTTTTTGAGGCAGGTGGGATGGGAAGGAATTACAAACAGAATAAATTCCCCTGCAAACAGCGCAGTGCAGTCCATAAAATGTTGAAAGTGGCCACCTCTTGACAGCAGGTCTTGGCGATTCCTGTTTAACCTCCCTGTAGTATCTCATGTGCACATCTGCTTCCCAGCTCTGGCATTTCCTGTTGGAGACACAAGTTCCAAGTCTAGCACGTAAAACGCTTTCAGGGGGACCATCAGTGCTGTGACTTTCATCTCGCTGCATTCTGGGATCCTTCGTGTGAGACATCAGATGATGCAAACTTCTGTGTAAGCTGAGCGTGGTACAGCATCAAAAGAGCCCCGAGGAGAAGGAGAGTAAGTCGGCTTCTCTTTCCTGAGGCTCATCTGTGCTGTGCAGTCATTAGGAGAGGGACAAGTAGGGACAGGGAATATCCATCAAAAAGATGCCCCGGATCTAATTAAACTGGAAAAGCTGAAAGACCTTGGTCATCAGGATGTTCTTAAACCAAAAGGAAGAAGGAATGTCAAGAGGGAATTTGCTTATCTCAAATGTGATCACCGTTGCATAGGTTTAAGTCCTCAGTCTACAAATAAATTGCTCTGGATTTACACAGAGTAACTGAGCTCATTTTCCTTTTTAGCTGATAAAAGCCCTGTTGTCTGGAATTTCAACAAACCAATTGTAAAAGCAGCGTGTGGCACAAGACAGATGAGTCATTCACTCGTTTTCTCAGCAGCCAGTAACAACAAAACTTTCTCACTGGGCCAATCTAAGCGAGCTCTGCCTTCCAGATCCCTGGGTGAGCAAGTCTGTAGATAAGGGATCGACCTGCAGGAAGCCTCCTCCTCCTCCTCCTCAGCTCTGCCTTGTGCTCGTGTTCTCTGAGAGCTGCAGCCCTGGCACTCAAGCACTCAGGGGCTGCGGGTTTTGACTTACAACACTCTCTGCAGTGGTTCCAGCCACGGAGAAGGAGTGCGGTTTCCTCCTGAAGATTGCCAGCAAATGGTTCCCCATGCACTGGAGCGATGGAGCAGCTCGGTCTTAGCAGATTCCTCACAGAGGGAATGAGGGGTGACGCCACAGCAGGGAAGTTAAAACTGCTAATATTGCTTGGCAGCACTTCACAAGATCAAATCAGCACTTGGTTTTCCAGCAGAGCACTTCCAAGAAATCCCACTGGTGATGAAAGTTCCTAGGTAGACAAAAATATCTGAGGTCCAGGCTTGTGGAGCAGCCACAGCAGAATGCAGTCTTAAAAGAGAAGCAGATCTGGGAACACTGCTCGGGAATGACTCGTACTGACCAACAGAGAGCACCTACATCAGGCAAGAAACAGGCAGCCACCCAGCTTAGCATCATCCTCCATCATTTTTGTTTCCCAGAGGAAACAAAACCCTGTTGAAGTCCAGCCTAGCAGTGGCAGAGGTTTTCTGTCCAGAAAAAGAACAAAGTGGTGGGAACCTGGCAGATCTCTGCTAGGACAGTCTTACCCCATGGCTGAGGCAGGAGACCGCCTTGCAAATTGGTTTGATCGGGTAGAAAACGGAGTTTCATGAGTGGGTGATGCAAAGCAAAGACTAATGGTATTAATTTCCCTGAGTGCTGCTAGGTGTGAAAGCTGGAAGCTATTAACCAGGACTCCCTAGATGGGAAACAACAAGGGCCAACATTTAAGTGGGATTTAATGCAGATAAGTCACTTCTATCCCCTGCAGGGGACCTACATTGCTAATTTAATGCCAAGTTCCTTTCACATTTCCTTTTATTTGGGAGCATATTTCTCCGAGTGGGAGAGCAGCAGCCACACCAGTGCACTGTCTTTCATCTCCTAAGCCAAGATGGGTGACTGGAGGCACCCACCAGTGCTGGATGTAACCCAGAGCAGTTAGGGAAGAGGGGGACTGGTGCTGGCTGCTGGTGACAGACAGCTGTGCCTACTGCACTGCAGCAACTTGGTGGGGCTTTCACGCACAGCTCTAGGAGTTTCTGCAGTCCCTGGCTGCTTTCTTCACCACACAGGAAACATTGGCAAGTGCCTCGGAGCTCTTGGTTAAAGGTTAGATTTGCCCTCCTGGAATGTGGTTCCGTTTCTTGCACTCACTTCAAAGCGGGAGGGTTTAAGAGATCCAGGAGCAATTGTCTGAAGCGATGACTGAGGTTCTCTACACCTAGTTTACTCACACATCTGAAAGAGAAATGAGTACAGCAATATCAGTGAAAGCCTGGGATGTGGCTCCCTGTTGCATCAGTAGGAGTGAAGACTCCGCACGGGATCCCCACGGTGCAGATGAAAAACACGAGGGCAATCACTGCCTCAGAGATGCATCCTCCTCCTCCCCCAAGCCCAAGGGTTTCAGCAGACCTGTCCATGAGTGTGGCATTGTTTAACCTGCCGCAGGGTTTACTGCCTCTGAGCTTCTGCCGTGGTGATCACAGGGATCTCACCCTGTTTCCAAGGCTCCCAGGAGGTGCCTTTCCTCTCTGCCGGCCACACCGCAGGGCTGGCAGCTCCCGTGGGTGGGTACCCAGTAGATGGCATCCGTGTCCAACGCTTGTGCTGGAGCTTCACCTTCCTGAAGGCTTCTCTGGTGCTTTATTTATCCCAGGGTCTATTTCTTCATTAATGCTTACTTTTCATTTGGATGTTTTATGTAGCACTAGATCATCACTTTTCAATTGAACATTTAATTTAGCAGCAATATATTATTATTAGCAATATATTTTAAAATTTCAAAATATTCACTGGTTTAGTGCCCTTTTCACTATTCTTATTCCTTCCCAAGAAGAAAAATCACTTCTCATCCTCTGCATTCAATGGCGTAGTGTGGGACCTTTTATAGAAGGACCATCAGAAAACAGAATCATTAACAAAATTATGATAAAAATACTTGAGAATATGTGAGGTGTGGGCTGGGAGTTTGAGAAATCAAGGCACATTGCATCTCTATAATCTTTATACTTGAGGAAAATAGATTTTGTGGGAGGGAGCAGGAGTGCTGAGTAAGTTCATGTAGCATTCCCTGACAGCCTCCCTTTCCAGCCCAGCTATCTGGCAAGGGGAGGCAGTGGGTTTGGGTGTTACAGTCATCCTTCAGCAATGGAAGTGTTGCAAAATACGAGGCACCACATATTAAAAAGGGATTAGGAGTGGGGAACCACAATGAGTAGGAAGAGGGAGCAGCCTTTGAGCAGAATCTAAGGCACTGTTGTAGAAACATGTTTTCTGGAGTGGGATTACAGCCATTTACAGGCATTACCTGACCAACCAGCCCCTAGATATGATCCCACACGCCTGTGCAGATCCTGCTATGCTCCAGACTCCATGAGCAGCCTTCAGCCCTCACAATGCTGCTGAATATAAATTGAATCCAGTGAAAATGCAGGGGATGATGAGCTGTGCCCCTAGCCCCTGCAGGCACTGAGAACAAGCGAGTGGAACCCAAACTGCTGTGAAGTTTGGAGTCAGAGGTTAAGGGACCCAGCGGAAAAGAAACTTCTGCCTAATCTCTATCATGTTCTAAATCTTCTCTCCTCAGGTTTCTAAGGCTTGGATTACACCCAGGAATAGAGGGGTGTTTATTAATTAATTCCCTTTCAGAGTCATATTTAACAACGGTCTTATTCTGGGTTTGTTGGTCCGCTGTTGCCATAAGGATGACAAACAGGAACTGGTGGGGTGGGTTGCTCTGGCTCTGACCCCTGCTCTGTTTAATCCAGCCTTGGCAGTGCCTGATCCAAATATCTCAAATGAAGGAGCTGGATCCTTTGCCACGGGGAGTTAGGGAGTATCTGCCCTGCTGAGGAGGTTCCTCCCCATCTGAGTCATCGCTGGCTGATTTACTTTCTGTAACATGAGGTTTACGTCCCTCCTAAATATCATGGAAAGGTGGATAACGTAACCCTACAAAACTCTAGACCTCAATAATTAGACACCCACGAGATAATTACGCCCTGTATAAAAAGAAACGTGTAAAAAGTCATTGCGAAAGTAATTCCTACCAGTTTAAAAGTGATGCCTTTCAGTGCCTCTGGCCAAGTAACACCTTGCTTTTCTGGTTTCTCTTCCTTCAGCAGATCTCAAAGCCCGTTGCAGAACAGGACACTGCCATTGCCTTCATTTAAAAAATGTAAACCAGATCAACCTGAGCTCACCTCCAGACCTGCCACAAACCTGGGACAGAATTTTTCCCAGGTGCCACTTGATGCTGTGCCTTGCACCATAACAAACCCCCTGCAGGGTAGCTGTTGTCTGACAATCTTTTCCCTTACTCTCATCTCTAGACTAAAACAATACCCCAAGACCCCATACTTCCATTCTTTACATCCTCAGTTACTCTGAACACCTCCTGCTTCTCCTGGACTATCATTGCAAGGCAGCGATCGGGGGGAGCACAGATGTCCCCGTGCTCTCCTGCCTCTGGCTCACATCTTGGCAGGAGCACACGAGCCCTTTCCCAGCCTGTTCCTTTGCCCTCTCTGTTTCAACTCAGCTTAATACCAAACCACAAAGATCACTTTTCTCTAGGAAGAGTATTTTGGTTGAAGTTTGTACTGGACTAGAAGCCAAGATTTAGTTGAGTGCTACCAGGACAGGATATAAAACTTCCTAAAAATGGTGGAAGAAGCTAAATTCATTTATTAAAGTTGAGTTTGAAGGTAAAAAGTGAGTTAAAGGCTGGACACTGATTTCTAACAGTGGTTTTCTGAAAGTACTGTCTCTTTAAGGGACTTCTGTACACAGATTTTTTTTTAACTGAAAATGAATCCCTGTTAGTTCTAAGAGTAAACCAGTAAACACAGAAAAAGTTATATTAAGAAGCACTCAAAGGTGACCACGTTTGCAACAGCCCTGCAAATGGACAGTGCTGTGTGCTTCTGTGCTCTCTGTGTCCAGCCAGCCCCCACTGTGCCACTGAGCTGGGCCACTGTGTCTGCAGGCAAAGAAAATGCCCAGGACATGTCCCAGGCTCCTCCTGGTCATGAAATGCACTTTATGGCTCCTGGTGAGCCAGTTCCTGATGAGTGACGTGCCCTGTGCCTGCGGGGACATTGACAGTGGCGAGAAGACATTCTGGGGACCCTGCTGCTTGCAACCCTGTCACCTCCATCCTGCTGAAGCACACACAGGCAATTCCAGGCACCGTTTTCTGAGCACTTCAGTTGTGCCCTCCACGGACACGCAGCTGCACACACATCTGTCCCAGCACCCCCCTCGCTCTGCATCGGGGGTGCCCATGGCTGAGCTGACCACAGGGGCACCCTGGGGGTGCACACCAGTGAGCAGGACAATGTCTCTGCTCTCTCCTCTGCTAATAACCAGTTCAAAGCCTGAATGGGTGCATTTTCTCATTTTTCAGTCAAAAGAGGACACAGTAACAGAGCTTTGGGCAGGAATGTGCAGATTGGAGTCTGCTCCCACTCTAGGATAATCTAGGATAAACTTCCTATGGCTTGAAACAGTGTCATGAACAACCAGAAAGCTGAGAGGGAAAAGGTATTATTTTTGGCTGAAGGTCTTTATAGCTGATGCAGGAACTCTCTCTTTAGTTACTCATTGCCTCAGCAAGTCTCATAAAACAGCCAGCAAAGCCCAGCAAATAATTTTCTTTAGTGTTCCGAGACCTCAGAAATCCAGGAATTGTACGAGGCCTTGAACTCATTTTATGGACTCACTTCTTACTGAACTACCATAAAATATTAAAATTCAGACCTTATAAATAAGGAGGGGAAGGAGCTGTGCGTTTCTCAGCAGAAGCAGCCACTCCAGAGACTCTTCCCGAGGTAAGTTGGGTGCTGCCCATCCCAGAAACAAGTTCCCTTGATAGATGGGTGATGGGAGACATCAAACTCGAGAGGCAAACCCCCTTGTTTCTGCTCTGCTCTGGAAAAGATCCTGCAACAAATCCACTTAGTTTATTCCCTGGTGACCCTGTCAAGGGCTCTCCCCAGGGTGTCTGATGGCAGCAAGCAATAAACCCCCTGCGAGCCCGGGGCAGAGGCAGCAGCACTGTGACCCTCTCTCCAACAGCCAGACGCCAGCCGGGCTCCTCTGAGATGGCCCAGAGAAGCAGCCACACAGTCCCCCGGGAAGTGCCCGTCCTTGCCGTTTGCTTTCTGGCGTGTGTAGCCACAGGTAAGCCAAGTGAAAAACCCATCGTGGCTTTGCCCGAGCCCCATGGTGCCAACGTGTGAAACCGTGTGGGTGTTTGAGATATTGAGAGTGCAGGAGAAGGGAATGGGGACGCTTCAGCCTTGGATGGTGAGGCCGCTGTGTCCAAACCTGCTCCGAGAAGTGTGACAGCTTTGGCCACCTGGGAACACCAGGGAAGAGACAGGGAGCTTCAGGCTTTTTTATCCTCACAGGACTGTAGTGCCTTTAAATTCTGAGCTGTGTTTTCAGTTCATTAATCTATGACATAAGCTACAGTAATGAGGTTTAGCCCATTACAAAAATCTATTTCCCGCACTGGTTCTTTGTTTAATATGTCCTGAGGTTTGGACATCAGACAAACTGCAACTCCCCAGCAGCCAGAATAAGACTGGCTGGGGTACAGCTGAGAGGCTGATTAATTACTTAATACTCCCAAACACATTCAGCTCCAGCAAAAACCAGCTTAGGGTGCTTAGTGCCCTCACTCTCCTTCTTCTGCAGGTTTGGAGCTGTCTGTAAATAACCAAGCTGCTGACTTCCCTGAAACTACATGTCCTGGCTCTACTGTCTCCCTCTCCTGCCTAGTACGGAACAGCAGTCAGCCTGAGGAGCTGCTCTGGTACAGAGGAGATGGGAAAGTGGATCTGAAAGATGGGAATAAAGTGAATGTCAGTAACATCTGCATAGAACCAGTCACCGAGGCTGACAATGGAGTCACCTTCAAGTGCCAGCTGGCGCGGGACAAGTCTGTCCAGGTGTCCGTGATCCTGGATGTCCATTGTGAGTTGTGGATATCTGTGCAGAATGGCTGGGGTGGGACAAAATCCCGGGCTGAGCACCTTGTTGTCTGGGCTAGGTGAAGGCGGGGTGTTTTGCACCCTCCTATGCTGTCTTCACCAAGAAAAAATGCATTTAGGAGGAGATAACTCACGTGATAAGGCACTCCCTTGCCACAGTGGTACTTATGGCCTGATCTAATGCCTCTTTTATAGGGAGTGGGTGGGCCCTTAAGATGTTCTGGATAGTCCCTGCCTACACCTAGATTCTTTCTCAAGGATACAAGTCAGGGCAGAGGAGTCCCGGGAGTGACCGTCTCTGCCACTGATCGCCCTGCTGATCAGGGAAGGCTGCACAACTGTGACGTGCTAAACCCCCCCAGGAGGTGCACAAGGGATGTGTAAAGGGAACCTATGTTGTGTTAAAGGGTGAGCAGCATTATTACCAACCCGTTGAACTGTGTTCCTGTGAACAGTTCCTCCTCAGCTGAGCGGAGAAGAGTCCCTCCAAATCGAAGAAGGCAAAGATGTCACTCTGTCCTGCAACAGCAAATCCAACCCTCAAGGCCAAACAGCTTGGTATAAGAACAACAGCACCTTGACCCTACAGCAGAATCGTTACCAGGTGTACCAGACCAGTGAGGTCTTCCAGCTCTCCATCACAAAAGCACAGAAGTCTGACAATGGGACCTATACCTGCACGGTGACATATTCTTCCAGAGAGTGGAAAAGGGATTTCCACCTGACAGTTGAAGGTAAAAAGGCTGCTGCTAATCAATAAGCTTTACAAATAACTCTCCGTTATCTTTTATAACAGTAGCAATCCATTTATATGAAGAAGTGTAAGTGGAATGTGGTAAATCTCCCGCATTAACTTCTGAGGGCACAGCGACAGCAAGGAGCTCTCCTTGCACTGGTGCCTGGGACCACAGCACCAGAAAAGGCCCTTCCTGCTCTACCTGTTCTCAAAGGCATTTGGCAAGCGTGACCTGAGGCAGCCTCATCCCACTGTCTCACTTCCCACACTGACAGGGCACATTCAAGCATGGTTTAAAGCACCTTCAGCCTTAGTTGAAGCTCCTCACTCCAACCATAGCATTCTGTCATGCTGAAAAAGCTGCTTAAGGCAAGAGAGAGTAGTTATCCTCCAGAAGTGATTACAGCCCTGTGGTCAACAGTAAGGTGGAGGTCTTGCAGGGGCTGGATGCTCCAGTCTCAGATGGGTGACACTAGGTGAGGTGACCCACCAGGCATCCATTTCCAACCCACTGCCCGGGCCCCTCTCACTCCTGCACTCGGAACAGGGAGGAAAGCAATGTCAGCTGTGTTACCCTTCATTCCATGTGTAAGAGTCCCTTGGGGACTGTCCTCTTTGGAGGCCAATGTCTCAATTCTTCCTTCAATTCGCTAAACTCAGGCTTGGCTCCCGTCTTTCCAGGGGACTGATCCACACAGTCAGGCTGCAGGCAGGAGTGACAGTTCAAATCTGCAGTGACAGCTACAGGAAAAGAAACGTGTCTTTCCACCCTGCCATGAGATCCTGTTCTGTTTTATGTGACTGAACCAATCTCCCACATATTGAACCTCCTTTCCCTCTCGACAGATAAAAAACCTGTTTTTCCCAAGGAGGCTGTCATTGCTGCTGTCGTGGTGGTTACACTCACGGTACTTTTTGGAATTGTGGCTCGAAGAGATAAAATTTTTAAGGTACGGAAAGCTCTGGTTTCTTAGAAAAAAAAATCACATTGTTTTGCTGCAATGCCCTGCTATTTTGTAACCTTTTCTGTGTTACTTTGTAATGTTGCTTTCCCCGGTTAGAGAATAGCTAGGTATGACCTCCTGCTTTAGAATTACCAGTAGATAAATCAAGTATTAGATATTTTAATGCAGAAGGCATCACGCATTTACAAGATATTAGGAAAAATATCCCTATGGCCAGGAAATACAAAAGGTAACAACATTGTTTCTTTATTTCCAGTGCTGCAAAAGATCGAGCGAAACAGCACTGTGAGTATTTGACTGCTTATTCGTGCAGTTTCCAAATGAACCCCCTTCTTTAAGCCTCAGCAGCACCTGGGAAACAAAAGAGCTCTCTAAAACCCGCCGTGCTGAGCTACCCAGCTCATGTTCAGGCTGGGTAACGTGAGCCAGCACCTTCTCTCCCAACGGAGAGGGGCTCCACGGGAACACGGCGGGACACAGGCAGATCCCGCCCGGCTCCTGCCCTTGTCCACGCCATCCCAGGGTCCTGGTTACACCCGTGTGGAAGCAGTGGGGAAAAAAACATAACAGTGTCATCCCCAGCCTGCTGAAAACTTTCTGGAGCTGAATGTAGCCCAGGTGAATCCAACTCAATTGTTTTTTTCCATCATAGTTGATTTTCCAATTCTTCTTCTCACTTTACTGCAGGTAAAGACCACGAGGTTCCTGTGCATACCCAGAAAACACCATTTCTAGAGGTGGAACATAAGCCCTTGTGGGAGATGATGAGATAAAGCACTGAAACAAGATTTTTCGGGTCAAGTTTATATGGTCTGTTCAAAATAAAAGTGGTTCTTTGCATCTGTTCATTCTAACCTGCTGCTCAGAGCACCGTCACAGGGGGTTGGCTGCCTGAGCTGCTGCCAGATCTTGTCCTCTATGCTTATTCCTCAAAGGTGCATGCGTGCCATCAGGCATGTGGAGTGTTGATGGGTCCACATAGGAATCCACACAGGAAACCATACTGGGTTGCCACAGATCAGGATGTTGGTCTACAGTGAGGTATTGAGCTGGCAGCTGCTCCTGTGCCCACACTGCCATCCCACAGGCTGTTAGGGGTGGTGGCCACCCAGCTTGTTGCTCCTCTAAGGTGATCCTGTGGGCATCTTGACTTCTGCTCGCTTGGGCGAAGGCTGTTGGGCCCTTGGCACTGCCATTGCAGCCCAGGTGGAAATTCCCATGTGAATGCTCTGGCACCAGGGCAGGAAAACCTCTCCATCCACCCATGCACCCATCCCTGCACTAATCCATCCCTCCACCCACCCATCCATCCCTCCATTCATCCATCCCTCCCTCCCTCCATTCACCCATCCCTCCATCCATCCATCCATCCCTCCCTCCATTCACCCATCCCTCCATCCCTCCATCCATCCATCCATCCCTCCCTCC
>VZRW01006864.1:229631-288509 GCA_013398125.1 Aegotheles bennettii | reverse complement strand
TACTGGAGGGGAAGGGTTAAGGGGGGCTGGGGGTTACCGGAGCCGGGGGGGTCTCGGTAACGGCCGCCCCGTGTCCCCCAGGGCTGAGCACGGAGAAGGCCACCGCCTTCACCCGGCGGCTGCGGGCCGAGCCCCAGTTCCTGCTGGCCCAGAATGTGGCGACCTGCAACGACCCGCTGGAGGTGTGCCTGCAGCGCCAGGTGGTGCAGGACACGGTGCAGGTGTTCCAGCACGCTGTGCCCGCCGAGGGCAAGCCGGTCACCAACCAGAAGAACTCCGGTAAGGGGGGGGGGTTGCTCCCGTGGTGCCCCGGTGTGAGGGTTCTCCTGCTGGCTGAGCCCCGGGAGCTGTGGCTGCTGCCAGGGTCCTTTGGTTGGGCTCTGGGCAGAGCTGAACCCCTGCAGCATCCCCTGGAGTTAGCAACAGCCTTCAGACCTGCAGCGCTTGCCTGTTTTCCCCTCTATAAAATAAAAGACAAAATCAGACAAGACTTGTGTTTCCATGAAAAGATTCCTGAGCTCAGGAGCTTTTTGCTGTTTTACAATCCCAGCCAGGACAGCGGCCAAAGGCTCGAGGCAGAGCAGTGTAATGAGTCTTGTGCTTAAAACAAAAACGTCTTGCGCAGCTCTTAAACATTCCAGTTTAATCCCTGTTCCTTTGATCTCTCAGGGAGATGTTGGATCTTCTCCTGTCTCAATGCAATGCGTCTTCCTTTCATGAAGAAATACAACATTGAGGAGTTTGAGTTCAGCCAGTCGTATCTCTTTTTCTGGGATAAGGTACAGTGGTTGTGCTGGGGTGGCTCATGCAGTCTGGTATTGGGGTGGGATTTCTTTCAGGCTGGACCATCTTAATCATCCAGGTGGAAAATGAACCTGAGCAGGAGCTTCAAAAGTTCTTTAAATAGGTGTTTTAAATGCAGGTTGTGCAAAGTGCACTTTAAGCTTGAGAAGGAAGTTGTGTTTTGAAATAGTTTTAAGTCTTCTTTCAAATATTGTCCGTGTTTCAAAAGTTACTCATAGGAGGTTCAGGGGAAACAACTGTAACTTTCTGTTGAGCTTTCAGCTGCTTGTGGCCCACTGATCTGTGGGCAGTGTGCCTGCTCCATCCCCCTAAGGGAAATCAAGAAAAATCTAGTACTAATTCCTAAATATTTGGTCTGTGAGAGAAATAAGTTTATAGGATAAGTTCTGGAATGATAGAGGGAAAATAAGAACATCAGTAGATGAGCAGAAGGTAGCTTCATCTAGTTAGGATATTGAAGAACTGAACACTCAGGAATGATGGTCGGCACAATGTCACACTTAAGATACCTATTTTTCCTGTCTCTCTATTCCAGGTTGAACGTTGTTACTACTTTTTAAATGCCTTTGTGGAAACGGCTCAGAAAAAGGAGCCTGTGGAAGGAAGACTGGTACAGTTTCTGCTCTCCAACCCCACGAATGATGGTGGACAGTGGGATATGTTGGTTAACATTATTGGTAAGAGAATTGGTCACTAGGAGCCCTTCCTGAAATTGCATACTGGTTTGAGATATGGGGAATGAAATGGAAGAAGTAAATTGAGTTTGAGACTTATAAGTTTGCTAAAGGATATGATGGCACCAACCACTATGTGTTTTAATCAGATGTTTTCATGCCAGTTTATAAACATTAGGCTTAAATCTTGTCTGGGATCTTCACTCTTGCATGTTGCTGCTGCTGACAGAAGCTCAGAAGATGAACAGAAGTAATTAGATATCCCAGACTTGTCATGTAGTAAAAAGGTTTGATCCCCTTTTGCTTCACTCATCAACACAAATCGTTTGTTTATATCCATGTATACAAATTTTTGGCACACAGTGAGGGAAAAAGAACATTTCTAGACCAGGGTGTGTCTACAAGGCAGAAGCAAACCTACTTAGAGTTGCAGCCTGAAGAAAGATGATATAAAGATCAGTGAGAGGGAAATGATGTGGAATGTGGCGATGCTGGTCTTGCAAAGATCCTCCTTACACTCATGAAGCAAGTACTTCTCCATGTCTGAATTACACTAGTGTCTGCTTTCATTTGTATTGTGAAACAGTGTGATGCCTTTGTAAATCAACAAGCCAATAATGCAAGTTTAGAATCACAAAAGAAATTTGTTGTTTTGAAGCCTGGAGGTTACCTTTTTCCTAGCCAATTGTTATAAATACTTAATCAGGGCAGAGATGATTTTGAATGCTGCTGTAACATATAGAGCTTTGCATGGTGTGATCTTTGATTGGTACCATAATGTAGGAAGCAGCCAAGTGTTTTGTAAATGTTGAGGAGGAAAGGAGCCTGGTAAGTTCGTCAGTTAACCTTAGATGAAATACATGGAATAATTCAGAACAGGCCTGGTTCTTTAGAAGATATTTCAGAAGCTTAATTTTCAAGTAATCATTTCTTTTCTTCTGGTGAAAAGAGCTTCTTAAAAATTCTAAACTAATTAGTGCTTCTTAAGATGAATTAAATGACACTGAGCAATTCAGGGATTCCACCTTTTGGGATCCCTGTGGAAGGCTGATCAGATACAGAGGTCAAGATTCAATCAGAAATTGATGTAAAATTTGAATACTTGTAACCTTTAACAAGGGACTTCCCTTTATAATCACTGCACAAAACCCAACTGCATTTAGCTTTCACGTGGGTATGAGCAGAAGCACTAGCATCTACTGTGTGGAAAATACAATTGTTAACCCATAGCTTTATTACTTTCTTCTAGAAAAGTACGGTGTTGTCCCCAAGAAATACTTCCCAGAGTCTCATACTACAGAGGCTACTAGAAGGATGAATGAGATCTTGAATCATAAGGTAAAATGGATTTGGATTATACAATTAAGAGGAGGGGATGGCAATGACCCTGCTCCAAGTATTCTGAGCTACCTTAATTTCTCTTTACTGACTAAAGTTTTAAGTACATCTCGGTAACTTAAATTGCTTTTACTGAAAAAGCAGCATAAAGTCTCAGCAAAGCCTGATGTTAATCCTGAAACATGGAGCAGGAAGTGCCAGGCTTCAGCAGCTTGGAAGTACCTCATAAGGTTTTAGTAGCAATTATTCCTAATCCTCAAATTTCTGCTCGGTATCTGGGTGACTTTCATCTGCCTCCTCTATTTCATCTACTGGTATGCCAAGGTTTCTAGAGATTACTGCCAAATTTGATGGAAAAGATTAAAAAAGAGTATTTTCGAAGCACTGCAATTTAAAAAATTAGCTTTCAGTATGAAAGTGTGTAGCTTTGTCTGAAGGAATGTGTAAGGGTGCTCCTTGAACTAAAGAAATGACCTGGGGAGATGCTAGTATAGGTAGCTGGATACAAAGGCAATTAAAGTGTTTTTGTTTTACAGTGGGCTTTGCCTTTTTTTCCAGTTCATATGCTACATACTCGGGGAAAATTGCCTGCTGAAATCCGCATAAAAAATGTAAAATAAGTGCTGAAATGAGCTTAGGCATAATGAATGATGTTAATGTTATTCTAGTCTTGAACATTGCAAACCAGCTGCTCTTGTGGGAGCCCCACTCACTGCTCCGGGCCTTATGGATGGTGACAGTAATGGGAAGCGTGTGCTCTTACTGCAATTTGGCATGCAATAAGGAAATGCTTCCTTCTTTTTATCAACCAAGAGATAAATTATGCATTAGACTTGCAAAATAAATTTTACAGTATGAAGACAGCCTGTTCTCTGAGTCACGGAGGTGGTAATGCATATGGATGTTGCATCATCAGTTACTGGACCGAGAATCAACCCTTAAGAGAAGCTAATGGCTGTAAGCTTCAGATCTTGGTTGGGAAATAGTAACTGAGTTGCAACTGCTTGTTAATTTGTGATTATTTTTTTTGTGATTATTTTTTTCAATAATTCAGTTATCTTTTTTTTTTAGAAGATTTGATATCTAACAAAGCCTTCTGAAATGAATTTTTTTTACGTTTTGAAAACATGAAGAGTAAAATAGATGCTTGAAACAACCAGATAGGAAGTCCTGAAAACTGATCAGGTGGCACCTTTCATACCCTTACAATAAAATTACTTTCTTTTTAAACAGATGAGAGAATACTGCTTGCGGCTAAGAGATATGGTGGAAAGTGGAACAATGAAAGGAGAACTTTGTGCTGCAATGGACACCATGATAGAAGAGGTAAACACACTTGTGTGACATGAATCATCTTGGAACGTGAGGCTGGAATGGATGAGGTTTCTTGCTTACCCTTGTTCTATAGGTGTGACATTTTAGAGGCATTTGCCCCTTTCTGTAGGAAAGCAGCATTTTGTATCTCAATGTAGATCAAAATAGTGGCCTGTCAGGCTTTTACAAGCCTCAAGAGCTTGAAAAGCAAGAAAAGAGGAAGGCTGAAAACTGCATCCTGATGGCTTTGAATGTAAAATCTTACAGCACAAGTGTTGTTGCAGAAATTCCCCACGAGAGAGCAGAAAAGAACAACAAAAGGGTGTTCTCAGAAAAGATCTGAGCTGAATCCAGCTGTGGCCTGATACTGGGGGGACAGCAGTGGAGGAATCACAGTATCTTTCTGGCTGGGTGAATTAACTCAAAATCAGATTGATGGCAGATTCACAGTATGCAGTGTGTGCGTAGTGCCTGGCCCTCTGTTCACCCTGAATATTGCTCTGAATGTGTTCTTTTTCTTATTCAGCAGTCCTCATACTCGATTCCTAAATAGCCAAAAGTGATTTTAAAAGTTCAGGCTGTTTTAATTTGACCAAGTGCATAACTTTTTTTAAAAAATATATTTCATTTGTTTCCCAAACATACGGTGCAGTGACCCAGTGGTTTTAATGTCTGTCTTTTAGATGACTCAAGAAATCAAGTGTTTTGGTTATATGTGTTAGTTTTTCTGCAATCCAGTAAACATCAGTATTGGGCAGAACCTACTTTGGGCTGTTTTTGTAAAGCTTCAGGCAGTTCCACTAATATGCAAGTGTTGGTTTGGTTTTTGGAGGTTCATCTTTGCACTTCATGTAAAAACCTGTAGCTTCTTTTTATCTAATTTCAAGGTTAGATTAAAAAAGAAAACTGATTTGTGTTCCTTGGGTTACATTACTGAAAGGAAAACTTCTATGAAATGCATGCCTTAGGGTCAATAGTAATTCTGAGCCTACTCCAGCGTGTTGCCAATCAGCATTCAGTGCAAAAGTGAATTAATTGAACTTATATCCAGTGTGGGTGTCCAAAAGCCCTTGGAGGATTTTACAGCAGGCATCAAAAGCTTCCTAAAGATGTTCATTTTTAGGGCAATGACACAGTTCACTGCAAAATGTCTCCATTTGTTTAGAGCCTTTTGCCCTCTGACAAGGGATCCTGGAACTGCCATGAGAGGCTCATTAACTGATTGCAGCTTGTTCAGTAAAAATGCTGTGTGTAATTCTGAGTTAACCGAGTATTTTCTCCTGCAGTGGTAAGAGTGGTTTGCAGCTTAAGTGGATTTATTTTCAATAAACATTGTAGTTGAAATGTGCAATTGCACCTGTCTTATATACTTTAAGCACACTTAGTTTTAAAGGCTTGCAGTCATTTTTATTTCACGTGGTTATTTGTATATAAGTGGTATTGCAGCTATTTTTGCATGTGGCAAAGCAGACCTGGGTTTTATCCTGAAGTTTTATTTGCATAGCAAATCCCAGTTTGCTGGTGCTAGGAGGCAGTGCTGTAGCTGAAATGGGGCAGGTCTACTGGAACACAAGATTAAATATTCACTCCAGAACTGTATAAACATTCTTCTTATCAAAGCAGTGCACAGCAGGTCAGAAGTCGAAATCAGTGCAGTGCATGTGACTGAATTTTTCTTCCTTTACTGTTCTCCTTTGTAGACTCTTCCTTATCAGGGGTGTCCTTCTTTTCCCCTCCTCGATCAGTCTGGGTTTTAGCACAAGCCACTGTCTTTTCCTTATCTTGGTTTTAGTTATTGCTAGAGAAATATAAGTTGCCTTTTAATTTAAATATGTCTGATTATTTACTGATAGAGGAAGCCTGTGAGATACTAACAGGGGGCCTGTTATGGGTGTGGTGGCAAAACAATTGAGGGAGGCCATTCCCAGGCTCCACTGCCTCTGCTAACTTGAGACTTCTGTCTCCATCATTTTCCTTCCTTTGGCTGCAGGCTGCTTGCTCCTTGCTCTCCTTTTAGGTGTTTTTCTTGCTTATTTTGTTTTTATAGCCTCATCTCTCACCACTTGGGGTTATCTGTGGTAATGTGGGTGTATCCACAGCAAATGCTAGCTTTTGTGCAATCTGTGTAAAATTAAATATTTATAGTGGTTTAGGGATTTACATTTGCTCTTTAACATATGTCAGTTCCTCCAGTTAAGCCCGCACCCTTGTTTCAACCCATAATTAATCTCCATTTGTCTTCTTGCATTGCTTGGAGCCAGCACACCTTTTTTTGTACCTTGTACACGGCCAAGCAGTGTTACTCAGCACGAACGTTGCACTCCTTTTGCCATCAGTACAAAGGGCACACTAGCACAGAGCTGGTTTTTATGGAGCCTTGGGATCCATATGAATCAGCTCAGCTGGCTCCAAAAAGACTTAAGTCAGCTTTTGGAAAGGTGTTCTGTGTCCTGTGAAAAGTCAAGGAGAGGGAAGTGTGAGGACTGACAGCCTCGGGAGGCTGGCACAAACCATGGGTGTTGGGTCCTGGTGCAGAAGGTACGGTTGAGATTTGACTCCCCCTTCTCTTATTTTAAATAACCCGTTGGTTCCTTGCAAAGGATAGACTTGTCTCATGCTCAAGACATGGCCAGAGCTGAAGCAGATGAGTGTCAGCTGAAGTAAAACAGATACAAACCTGTTTAAATAAGATTGAATTCTCTTTCCCCAGAGTACCTGTGGCAGGTCCTGCTGAATATCCCTAAAGAGTCATCTGATTATGCTGCCTGCGGGTTAGCACGTTTTATGATAAGCCCTGGCAGACAGTACAGTGATTCATAAGTTTCATATTCTGATTTATAGGGAGGCTGATGACTTGAAATGTGGTCAACTTTTTGTGCTAAAACTGAGTAGAAAGCTGCCAGCTGCAAAGGAGGTCACAGCTTGAATTAAATTACATAACCTGCCTGCTCAGCCCTAAACTGAGACATTGTTAAATGTATTAAAGCAGACAAGATTATTATTCTAGGCTTTTGAAAAGAAGCAAAGGCCCATCTTTGAAATCCAAATGAACATTACAGGAAAAAAAGGGATTAGTACAGAGGAAAGACTGGGATAAAATGCTGTAGGTGTGTTAGAAGGTCTGGTGTGTCTCTGCATGGGGCAAACCACCTGGTGGAACAGGTGATGCTGAAGGCTTAAGTCTTTCTAGAATCAGTTTGACAAAGTTTCTCTTTCATTGGGAAAGTATCATCTTGGAGGAGCTTCTGAATTTCTTATGTTGGAATGAGACTGAGCAGTGTATTGGCTTTTGTTTTTGGCTGCTGCGTTCCTAGGATAAGCTGGAATTTATATTTTCAACCTTAAGCTTCTGTTTTGCCTGATGGTTTGCTTGAGTGTGAGAATGGAGAGGGATTATGTTGATTTTCCTGTGGGCTCTCAGGTTGGTTTTGAACTGTTAAAACCTAGATTTCCAGAGCTGAATGCAAATAATTCATGTGTGTACGTTTATTCAAAGGTGGCCGTTAAGATCCCATTTCTCCAGTTGGTTCTCACATGGAGAAATCCATTCATCAATGGCATTGCTGTGGCAGGAGAGGCAGACCTGCATGTTTCAGCAAGTTCACAGCTGTTTGCTTCTCTGGGCAGGTATTCAGAATAGTGAGTACTTGCCTGGGCAACCCTCCGGAGACCTTCTGCTGGGAGTTCCGGGATAAGGAGAAGAACTACCACAAATACGGCCCTATGACACCAGTCCAGTTCTACAATGAGCATGTGAAGCCTTACTTCAACATGGAGGACAAGGTTGGGGATGCTGAAGGCAGAAGCTTCCCAAGACTTTTTTTACTGCTAAGCCACTTATTTTCCACTGTTGCAAGTGTACTGCCCACCCCTGTAACTGCATTGTATGTGATGGGTGCTGCTCCCACAAGTGAAATGGCTCTATGTTCATTTTCCTGTTTGTGCTGTACCCTTCAGTTAGCTGTGATCTTCCATGATGATTTTGTAATGCTAAAATGTGTGATGATCAAATCAGTCATAAAGTGCTGTAAGACAGCAGGAACAACACGCAAAGCTGCCATGCCACAGTTATGAAAGAAACTTAAAAAACAAACAAAACCCTAAAAAACGTGGTATTTCAGCCAAGTGGCTTGTTTGCTAAATGGGACAGGCAGCTAGCTGGGACAAAAGCAATTCTCTGAAATCCATCTAGATTCACTTCTCAAAGACTTCTGTTAAATTGCACCTTAATTGATGACATCTTTTTGGCAGATCTGCCTAGTGAACGATCCGCGACCTCAGAACCCCTACAACAGGCTGTACACAGTGGAGTACCTGGGCAACATGGCAGGAGGGAGGAAAACTCTCTATAACAACCAGCCTGTTGATGTCTTGAAAAAACTAGCTGCAGCATCTATCAAGGATGGCGAGGTTGGTTTGGTTTCTCTTTGTGGATGGCAGGGTGCAACTCCTCTAAAACTCAATGGGATATGGTCTGGTCATGACTCTCCCTTCTGTTTGTAGGCTGTGTGGTTTGGCTGCGATGTTGCAAAGCACTTCTATGGCAAGCTGGGAATCAATGACCTCAATATGTAAGTAGAAAATCAAACCAGAATTCCATTTGGGATGCTTGGCCAGGACAGAAACAGTACTTTAGCTGCTTAAACTAATTTGTACATACTTTGGATTATACACCCTGAAAGAGTGTACATACAAGCTAAAATCTTAATCCTGTAAAGATGCACCACAAGTACTCATTTGAGTTGTCTGGTATCTGGTGAAAAACTCCTAAAGAGATCAGTTTTTTCACTACAAGTGATTGTTAAATATTCTTACTCATTTGAATTGTCTGGTATCTGGTGAGAGAAACTCCTAATGGGATCAGTTTTTGCACTTTGGCACTAAAAATATTTGCACTTGTGTGCCTGTGCACTGGTTCCTGGGACAGTGCAGTCTACTGATCCCCTGATTTACTAGTGAGAATTCTCTGCTTGTTTTTTGATATTGCTTATGTGGCTTTCTAACAGATTTAATCATGAGCTGGTGTTCGGTGTCTCCATCAAGAACATGAACAAAGCAGAACGATTAATCTTTGGAGAATCCATGATGACCCATGCCATGGTCCTGACGGCTGTCACTGAGAAGGTAGAGTCTCCTTCTTGAGGTTCTGATGTTTGAAGGGATGGATTGGAATATTCTGGCAGCTTGTTTGTGTTCTGGGCTCATTCACAGTGCGTGAGCTGTTCTGCAGGAGTCAGCATGTGTGCTGCAGTGCCCTGGTGCACAAGGGCTAGGTTGTCTATTCTCCCTGCGTTGTTTGTGTCTGAGTGTTCAAAACTATAAATATTTCATGAGAAGGGAAGAATTTTAGACAAGTCAAGGGCTTCTTTCCTTCGGCACCACAATTTTCTTGGAGAAAGGGAAAAAGCTTCTATTTTAAGATCCCAGAAAACCTACCATAACTGATTTTAAAATAGATTCTGATGTATCTTGCTGAGCAAGAAATCCAGTATGACAGTGAGCATTTTGTCCCACTGCACAAGATAGTCCAACCTACATTTTACAGCATGAGGCTTCTTCTGTTGAAATGCCAGTAGGAGGCACTTTGCAACACTCTTTACGTCCTGCAGCTCACTGGCATATGACCTCTCTGACCTGCTCATAATTAGGAAGGAAAATGGTGTCTGAAATAGCTCTGTGGCAGACAGTAGGCTGAGATGAATCCACAACTAAATCTGCTTCTGGCAGTATAACAAAACACACAAAGTAAAAAAGAACTATGTGAAAATTTACAGCTTGGGGTTATCTCCAATGTTGATGTTTTCCATTTATTTCCAGAAGTTGTCATTATTAAAGTTTCTTTGAAGTGATCTCTTCCTGTCCAAGATGACCTTGGCTTGAAAACTAACAGCTTTCATGTAACTGAAAAAGTTTGCTTGAGCTTTGGATTTTGAGGGTTTGAGATGGGACTTCTGAGTCATAAGTTTTTGAGTTACTTTTTACAACTCAATATAATTTTCTCTGTTGTGTTCTGAGCTCTTAACACTCCTATTTTGTGTATCAGATGGCATAAACACATCTTTTAAAAAATTGTTTTTCAGTTAGATATTTAAGTGATGTTTTTCTAGTGCTTAAAACCTACTTATCTATTTGGGAATAAAGTGTGCATGTTTGTACTGATTGTAGCCAGTTACTGGCTACACTTCATTGGCAGCTCTAGTCTATGGTCTATATTTCAATTATTTCTTTTGCATGCCTAAATATGTAAAATGTGATCAAATGTGATCTGATTTTTTAAAGAAAAAGATGCAAGATCAGTACATGATGGATGGAATCTCTCACATCAAAAGATCATTTAAAATAATCCTGGAACAAGTTCAGCGTTTAGAGGCTTTTCCACATTCAAAATGGACTAAGATGTTTGAACATGTCTTATAATCAACCCTAACTTAATCTAAAGAAGCTTTGATAAACTGAGTTGTAAAATGTAATACTTTGGATTTACCTCCTTAATAAAAAGGCTTTGAAGATTTAAAAAAATCCTATTTCAATTTTACAACATAAATTGATGTGGATTAAATGCACCTTTTGGTTAAAAACGTAATGTACATAAACATGTTTATCCCAGTGTTTGTCTTGCAGCTCGAGCTGACTTACCCTCAGCCTGGTAGCTCTCGAGTGCCTCATTTTCAGGACTGTCCTATATTTTTTGTGAGAATAGAAGCAATACAACAATATTTCATTGGATATTAAATGTATGGGGTGTTTTGCAGGTTAATTTTTTTATTTAAAAAAAATTTAGTAGTGAAATAATAACTATTCTTGGATTCCTCCAGGGACCTGCTGTTTCCTCATGAGGCTGCTTGAAGGATGCAGCAGTTCACTTTGTAGCACAGCCAACCAAGCTGTTTTCAGTGCTTTTATCTACTTGGTAGATTTGAACCAGACTTCAGATATACACAGCGCAGGCTAAAATAGTGCACGCTTCTGGACATGAAGTCAGATATATTTCATGCTCATTAGACACCTTGTATATACTTCAAAGCACCAGACTTGGAGCTGTATCCTTCAGCTGGATTCTTCAAATGTTTACACTTCAAGTATTAATACTCAATTATTACAGTTGCTTCATTGTCCTTGTTCTTTCCTCCAACTCCTAGTTCAAGCAAGTTGAGCATTCTGCATTCCCAAAGCCCCCATGCCCTGACAGGTGATGGGGAAGGCTGCTTAAATTCTGTCAGTCAGTTAGATCCAAACTTGAATTTAGTTAAATTTCTGGTTAAAATAAGTATTTATTGCAGGATCTCTTCTTGACCACATGTCCTCATATTTTATGTAAGTGGGTAGACAAGTAGTTTAGAAAACTAGATTTCTCCAACCATTAGCAAGAAACCATTGTCTGAAACTTGCCAGTGCCTGTAGACTTTTGGGAGTGGAGCTCTGTGGTTGGCTGGTGCTGGATTTGCACTTGGAAGGGTTGGCTGTTAAACTCACATGGTCCTTCACTACTGAGTAGCTATTGACTTCTTTTTGTCACAGGATGGGCAAGAGGAGTCATTTGAAAAATGGAGAGTGGAAAACTCCTGGGGTGAAGACCGTGGTAATAAAGGTAAAGTAATTTATAGTTATGGAAACAGAAAGCTGACCTTAGGGTTTGGAAATAAGCTAGTGGAAGGGGGAGATGGGATGTGCTGTGCGTCCTTCACCAGGACTTCCATGAAACAAGGCTGCTAGCAGCCTGTGGGTCACTGAGTTATGACATTGTGTTCCTGGAAGACAAACATTCTTCACTTAAATGTGATTTACATCTAAGTAAGTTGAATGTAAGCATTAAATGGAGAAGCAGGACATATCACTGGATAAACTTGACACTGGCTGCAAGTTCAAACTGTAGAGGCAATTGCATTTTTTGGGAGATGGCCATAAGTGATTGACCCTTCTGGACAGACAGGGCATCTTGGTCCCAAAGGCAGGAGGATAAAGTTGACAGAAGCCCCTATGGAGGAACTGGAACTCTGAATATAGCTTAATGATCTGGGCATATATTGTCTGTACACTACAGCCTTTCACAATCCAACCACCACGGTTTGGTGTGTGGGAGGTAACGGGCAGATACTGGTAAACTTCTGTCACCAAATCAAATGCATCCAGACTGTCTAAATTCTAAGTAATGTGGCTAGTAACGGTTATCTTCTCTCTTCCTCTGAGAGGCTGTGACATGCTGTCAGGTCACATTAATTCTAGTGAAGAGTACAGGGCCTGTTGAGTAGTAGGGCTTACCAAAGGAGTTTTAGAAAATTTGTCTAAACTTCATATAATGAAGTATTTAAAGTAATAAAATAACTTTGATAAAATAATTTAAGGTTGAGAAGCAACTTTACAGCAATAAACTAATCTTCCTAAGCATTGCATGCCAGTTTGCTGTTGATCACAAATAAATTGCCAGCTATTGTCCCTGTCAAAAAAAAACACCAGCAGGATTTCAAGTGTGATAGGGAGAGGGCAGAACCTTTGCAGTTTTGTTGCTCATATTTCTTTGCTGCAGAACACAAGCCTGAAAAATCTGGTAGTATTAGTCTGAAAGTATGGTAGTATTTCTCTTCTGAAATACCAAGGATTCCAGTGGGCCTGTGAACTGATCTTTTAATGAAGGGACAGTAGATAGGAAATGGTTTGCAGTATCAAATATGATAGGATCACTTCCAAGAAGTGCACTGTATACAAATGCTTTCTTCTAGTATGAAAGCAAAAATAAAAACTTCACTGCAATACTTTTAAGTGTATTAAAGTTTTTGGTAACATAACAAAGCTTAAATCCATACATTACAGCTGTCTCATCTTTGGGACCTTGTGCTGGCTATGGCTGATATTACTCAAATAATCTTCCTGAATCATGTGAAACCTAAGTGGTTTATATTTTCTTTTAAAGCACTGCTTATCAATCACTGCAAGCTTTTACTTCCTGATTTTGTAAATGAGGAAATGAGGGCATGGCTGGTTTTAGTTTGTGCTGTGAACAGCTGCAATGTTAGGTGGTCTAGCTCCAACACTTGTATGTAAAAAAAAATAATTTAAAAATCATAATTCTGGTTGCCTTTCTGAAGATGTGACCTGTGGCATCCTTGCAGTGTTCCTCTCTGGTATGACAAGCACTAGCAACAAAAGGCACAGTTATTGTGGCTTTCTGCTCATGCCAGGTTCCCTGCATGAACTTGCTTTCCTATTGAAGACTGCCCCAGCCTGCTCTATTGTTCCTTTAGAAAGGATTTGTAAGTGCTGTAGAGCTGTAGTGGGGCGGATGCGCCAGCCTGGTGTGGCACATGGGCAGGCAGTGTGGATGGAGTGGTGAGTCACAGCTCAGCAGTGGTTTAAGAAATTGCTTCTAGTTGCTTCCCTGCTCAGCCTGGGAATGACCAGAGCATGGTTCTCTGTCGGCAGCAGCTCTGACCTCCCCTGGCCCTGGGTGAGCAGGGCTGATGGTGGAAGAGCATTTCAACTTGGCCAAGGCCTGCAGTTACTCAGCTTTTCCTAAATGATTGGAGCAGAGGGAGATATCCATGACTTTATCATGTCTTATCTGAGACAGGCTGGACACAGGCTGAGCTGTGGCATAAACTCCCTGATGAGCATTCTAAGCCAGACCCAGTGTGTCACAGGGTGTAACACAGTAGTCACTACTGACCACATTTTCCTGTTGAACATGAATCCCAAATGCTGTGCTCACAAGGTTTGCTATGGCCGAAATTTCCCAGGATGTTTGGGGTTTCTTCTGGGAACAGATTTGCCAGAAAACTTCTTAGGATGTGGTCTTATTCATAAGCTTTTGATATCTTATACGTGACCAGCTAACTAAAACACAGAATATTCTTGGAACAGCATCTTAATGCTCGTTCTGGCACCTTGGTCTTGCAGTAGTGTCTGTTCTGAGTTAGCTGTACACATTCACAGCAAAGCATTCCAATAAAAATCTTTAGTCTTGACAAAACAATGAGACTGATGCTTAGTATTCATGGCTCATCCATGTGACAGTAGCAAAATGTACTTTGGAATGTTGAATTAAGTAAAGAAACAAAATTGATACTAAGAAGAAATAACATCAAAACCTTTCTTGTCTCCAAATACAAAGTAGTAACTGTTTTGTTAAGCATCTTTATAATAGAGTAAAACATAAAAATGTAAATTTTAAAAAAAATATAAACATAAAAGTAAAAAAATCACATGTAAAATATTAAAACGCCTGGTTAGTTGTGCTTTTATTGCCAGAACACTGTTTTGAGACACTTTGCATACTTGGTTTGTGATGAGATGCTACTAGTGTTAGAGGAATGCTTGCAGGAAGGAAGTGCTGTACTCAGCTTGCTTTACAACTGCTCCATGTGGACTTGGGTTAGGGCTTCAAACATTCTGAAGTTCATAGGTGTCTGTAAGCAGCTTTGATTGTGCGAGTTGTGTTTGCTCTTTGGCCAAGGTTCAGAGTTATTCTTTTATTAGAACTGGAAAAAAATGGGCTCAATTTCAGGATATTGGCTCTTGCTCCCAAACCGCGGTGCAGCAGGCTGAAGCCTGACACTGCTAGTAAACATTGTACCTGCTGAGCTGTGCCTGAACCGTGGCAGTTCTGTGCTCATGTTACTGGGCTGGAGCATCAGTGAATGCTCTAGTGGAGCTGCAGAGGCTGTGATTGTGTGGAGAGCCACATGCATTTTGGGCTTTCTCCACTTTGAGCGTGTTCTTCAAAATAAACTACAACTAGAAATGAAAAGTGTAGTGACTCAGGCTTTGTTAGAATTAACACTGAATTAACTCAGTTACCTAGTTGTCTTTGAATATTACTTTGAACTTGTTGGTCAGCTTTGTAAGCTTAACTTGCTACTTGGCTTGCCAAGTTAACCTTCCTAGACATCTCTTTCCCAAACATGGATTCACGTTTCAAGAAGTTCTCTTAGAGCCATTGAAGGGCTGTTTGTTCCTTTGAAATATAATGGGACCCCAGAGTGACTGGAATAAAACCTTGTCCATACCTTGTATGCATGTATTGTGTGCATGTCATCTGTGTGAACTTGTCTGGGTGAGTCACTGTCACTTACGTTTTGTACTGGAAGAGACCATGGGCTCTGGAAAGTCTTGCTCATTGTCTATATTTTGCTTTGGTTAGGGAGTTGCCTGGAAAAGTTCCTTGACAGAAAATCCCAATGGAACTAGGAGGCTTGACTCTGTTTCAGACTGCTTTTTGTCAGGGAGGTGAATCCCTGAATTATTTTCTTGGCAAGGACCAAATAACCCACTGGTGAGCTGAAGACAATTGGACATATCTTTCAAGGCTCATTCTCAAACATTAGAAGAGGTAACTTGACAGGATTTCCTCCCCTTCCTCCTGCCCTGCTTTTTCACTCTCCAGGGCCCAGTACTAGCTGGTGTAGGAGGGTGAGGATTTATGATCTGTCCTATGCCACTGAGTCTGTCTGGCAGTGACTTTTTTTATCTTATCTGCCTTGTTGGGAAGCTGTGCTTGGGTGAGCCCAGTGCAGAGAACCAGAATCTACACCAGTAAAAGGGCAGCCAAGAATGATGTTAAACTTGGCACGTCCCAGCTGAGGCCCAGTTGGGTGTGAGGGATACAAGTAAGCCCCAACTCCATTATTTCTTGGACAGGATGATAAAGGGTACAGCCTGCAACAAAACACAGGAGACTAGACTTTGAGTCATTAAAAACAAATGACTTATAGGTGGAAGGAAATGGAAGTGTTTTTGCATATGGGGTCCCTCTTGCTTTTCTTTGAGTACAGTCTAAGGTGCCAGATGACACCTGTTTCCCCAGGCTTGCATGGTCCAGGACTGGAAGGACTGTGACTCCTGGTTTGGGTATTGTGGGATGAAGTTAGTTACATGCTCACGCTCTGGAGTGGGCAGAACTGAATTCTTGTGGTAGTGCTTGCCCCAGAGAAAGGGAAGCCCTGGGATCAGCCTGGCATTGCCTCATAAATATTTAGTAATTACATTCATATCTGTTGTAAAAGCTTCTTGGAATCCTGTCTGGTTTTGCTCAAGGAATGAACACAGCTGCTGACAAACACTGCTTGTTTTTTTGAGGTAAAAAAGTCACTTCCCAGTCAATAATTCCTTTCTGTGTTTCACTGGCACTTTGTCAACCATACAGGCAAGTTTAATTATTCTGCTTACTCTTTTGTTCCAGAGACACAGGACATTATTACCTAACTTTGAACCCAGCTTATCCCATAGGATATCTTTTTTTAAAAGCGAGCAAGAGGGGAACACTAAATCACATTTTTGCATCCATTTGATAGGGGTCCATCTGTTTGCTTTGGCATGAAGAGAACTTTCTTGTGGTACATCTCCAGCTATAAGTCATATCCCTGTTGACTTCTTTAATCTCTTGTACTGACTGTTGCATACTTCTTCTGCATGAAGACATTTTAAGGATTTAACTGCAGACACTTAGTGTCTGTATTGATATGTGTGTATATAGATCATCCTGTAAGTACATTACGACAGAAAGGCCCTGAAAATTTGTTCTTGTTGGAGGAGTTGCAGCACCAGGTGGCTTCTATGAGGCCCTTTGGGAATTTTCAAGGGCTTTATTTTCAGCTGCCCAAATCCTAGGTTGTGCAGGCTGTTTGTCCTCGACTGATCTCTCCCTGGCCAGCAGCTTGTCAGTTTTAAAATGCTGCATGTTCAGGTTTTCCTTCAGGTAAATGAGAGAAATTTGGAGCACTCTCACACATAGAGGGGTAGACCTTTGTAGTCAGGTGCTGTGTTCTGTTACAGGATGGTGCTGTTCCAAGTTCTCTTCTGCCTTAACATACAAATGTTTTGAGTAGAAGCAACAGATTCATTGCCTGAGATAAAACTCCATTGTGTGCCCTGCCCAGAAATGCAATAAACTCTTTTTCACTTCTGCCCATTACCTGCATGAAATGCAGAGCTCAGGGTTGCCTTAGGCAGACTTAAGTGTATGTATTGCTGCATATAAAGTATGTGTCTTCTTTTAATGAAGAAATTGATAATGTTTTCATTGTGACACTGGGCACAGGCCTTCTCAAAGAGTGACCTGTCTTATTTGCATGTTCTGAAGTTCTGGTTGACGCTTCCTTCTTGTTCAGACACTGTGATCCTAATCAGCACTGTCAAGCTTTGAGATACAGGATGTCAGAAGCAGAGTTCATTATCCTCTCAGGGTGCAATTACTTGTTGGCTCTTGGGAGTGAGAGGTTTTTGTGTGTCCTGAGAACTCATATCCTGAAGAGAATAATCAAGGCAGCTCCCTTTGGCAGTGATTCCAAAATGGCTTCTAGCTCAGGTTACAATTGATAGGGTTTTTAATTTATGGGAATTATCTGATCTCTTGCTTTAGAAACAAGATGGTGTAGATAGATGCATTTATTGTCCATTTTCTTTGGCCATTTTCTTGTTTCATTTGATTGTGTGATGATACTGTATAAGGACATGAGGAACTTTATTACATAAAGCCTTCTCATCTGTCTTCTAAATGCTTGTTTTCTCCCAGCCACTCTTATTTTCAGTTCACCTTGAATAGCTTGTTTCCAACAGTAGCTTTCTGCTAAAACCTGTGATACTCTAAATGTGACTTCCCCCCCTCCCAGTTCAAAGCCTGTTCACTGAAATTCTGAGTAAGAATTATATTAAGGGAGAAAATTAAGTTTTAGTTCAGCTGAAGTGTGATTTAGATGGCTGAGGAAAGCAGATGGCCTCCTCCTACTGCAAGAACTAAGAGCAAAGCTGTCTGCTTCACTGTATTGATAAAAGTTCTCTGTTGTAATGAACTGTTTTCATCTCCAGGTTACCTGATCATGACTGATGACTGGTTTTCTGAGTACGTGTACGAAGTTGTGGTGGATAAGAAGCACGTACCAGAAGACATCTTGGCAGTGATGCAGCAGGAACCGATTGTTTTGCCAGCCTGGGACCCTATGGGGGCTTTAGCCAAGTGAACTACAGAGTATTTGCCTCTTAATGGTCAACCAGAAGTAGATGCAATAGAGAATTCCAGTGGTTGGAAGCCATAGCCAAATGATAATGTGACCAAGCACTCAGCATGGTCCATGTTCTTGAAATATAAGTTAAGGATCTTTGAGAAATAGCGCTTTACTGACTTGGCTGAACAAAGCTCTCAGACAGGCTACTCTGCAAAACTAAAAAGGGAAAAGGAAAAAGCTCTTAAAGAAAACCTATTAGAAGTACTGTCAATGGCAATTTGATTTTACCTTAAATTTTTAATAAAAATCAGCATAGTAACTCAGTAGAATTATTTTGATCAGTTGGATATTTAGAAAAGATGGCCATAAAAGGCCCTTCTTTAGAATTAACAGCTAGATGATTGTTAGAACAAATACATCAAATACTTATAAATTAATCATCCATGATCTGACTTCTACTATAAAAATACCCAAAATATTTTATATATTTAAATTTTTAGTCTTGCTGATGTTTTGGAGGGGACATAAGAATTGAAACTGCTAAAAATTACCTTTAGAACACTTTCTCTTCCAGCTGAACTGGGGGGAAAACTTGTTTCCTTGAGGTTTCCAGTTTCACCTGATTTTATTCTTCCATTATTGAGCTAGAACTGGATAACCCATATGAAGGCCCAGTGTTATGTCTGTGTGCACAGGAGCGCTATTTTTCAGTTATATTAGCAAGAACAACCATAAATGTGTTCACAGGTGGAGTTAGTGTCATGCTCTACAGAAAACAACCCAAGATTTTAATTGCTGCATTTTATTTGGATGTTTTAAACAACAAGATGGTGCTATGAAGCTTTTGAATAAACACTTTCTAAAGTGACTGGTAGAGTTTTGTTTTCTTTTATAAATGAACCTCATGTAACTGATCAAATGGAAAGATATTGGTGACCTACAAACAAATCTGAGAGCCAGAATGTGGACATTTCCTGAAAACACGCTGCTTTGTTCTCAGTAGTCAAAGATGCTCCTCACTGAACAAAGACAAACACAGAGTATCTCATGTGCTTCAAATAGCTTTGTGGTGAGTAGAGTACTAATACTTTTAAATTGTGCCAAAATGGTGGGCTGGCTTTGTGTGTACCCTGACAGTTTCCTGTTCTCTGCTGTGGTTACTCATAGGCAAATAAGAGGGTAAGTGAGGATAAAGAACCATGCTGAAATACAACTGCCAGCTGCCATGGGTAGCAGATGGATATTAAGTGCAAGCAAAAAAAAAGGCTGTTTGATATGGCCATGGTGCTCCACTGTTTGGTTTGACTTACATTTGGACTACAGAGGTTATTAAATGATTATGAAAGTATCTTATGCTGGCTATACAAAGGTGTGTATATGTATGTGTAATATTAAAAATGCCAAGCTGAATTGTGTCTGCATGTTGCCTGCTAAACTACATCCAGATTAGGGTTTGTATAAGAGTCATCCAAGATGACTCAACCTGCTGTGATTTCCTGAAGTGGGCAGCAGTGTGGTTAGATAAGAGGATTTGGTGTGGAACAGCAGCAGTTATTTTCTGCCAAGGTAACAAAGCTGTTCTGGAGATGTACAGAATGTATCTTGGTGGTACAGTGATACTGATATTTGATTCTCTTCTAGTAAAATTCATCTCGAGACCTGTGAGGGCACAGGAGTGAGAGGTTGTTGCTCTCAGCTTGCCTTTTCTGTAGCAGTGGTCAAAGCAGTAACACAAAGGTACACCTCTGCAGTAGCCTTTTCTAATCTAGAAGGCTCCAAGTTCAGTGATGAGATCTGTGGCTCAGGACAGGTAGAAGACATTTCTTGCATCCTACAGTGGTGGTGTGCATCACATGCAGTTATCTTTGAGGAAGTATAAGGAACAGTGCTTAGCCAGGAGTAACTGGATACACACAGCAGTGTGCAGAATATGTGAACTTCAGTTTGTTGTGGAAAGAAAAAATATAAAAACATCATAGCTGGTTATATACTCTTGTAGCAAAAAGTAATATTGGTGTATATAAACAGAGAAATAGCCTCCAATATATGTAAAGTTAACCACTCTGCCCAAGACTGCTGGGGAGTGAGCTGGGGTGCAGAGTTCAGTTTAGGGCACTGCACCTCAGGGAAGGTGCAAACCGAGTGTAGGGGAGTGGTAAGAACAATCAGAGGACTTGGAACTGTCTAGTGAAAGGCTGAGAACATCATGGTGTTTCATCAGAGGAAAGGGGAGGCATAGTGTTCTTTTAATTCATAAATTGATGCTTTAAAGAAAGGAATTTTGTTCTCACTGCTCATGATAAATTGATCAAAAAGTCATGGGCTTCAACTGCAGCAAGATTTGGGGGATTGGTAAAAACTTTCAGGCTATGAAAATAGTGAAGAACTGGAATAGATTGCCTGAGGATGTGTGATGCCTCTGTTGTTAGAGATATTTAAGAACAGGTTACAGAAAACATGTCAATCTTGAGGCCCCTTCTGGCTGTATGGGTCCGTGATGCCTTGTCTCTACCTCATGCTGTGCTGCTTGCATCAAGGCGAGTAAACAGTCCTGTACTTGATGCTGAACCCTGGTGGCTCTGAAACAAAGCCAGATCTCTTGGGAAGCTGTATTATGCACAATATTTTGATTATGACTAATGCATGTGTTGTTTAGGGGGCTTTTTTTTCTTCTAAAAGGTCAGTATTTTGATCTTTCAAAAATCTTTCTGCTTATGACATTATACCAGCTCTTCTGTTTCCTTTATTCTATCTGGGGGGGGGATAGCAGCCAAAGAGAGTCAACTTTTTTGTCTGAAATTTAGCTAACATTTTTGTTGCCCATGGCAGCACTGATGAGGATTGAGTTTGACAAATTAAAAATGCTTTCCAAGCCAGTTGTTGCTAATTTGAGTGTTTAAAAGCATTGTCCAGCAAGTGCTTATCTCGACAGTTCTTGCTCAGATATTTCCCTGTACAGCTTATACAATAGTATGTTTTTTTCCCTTTCCTTCAAATAAGCACAGAAAATGCACATGGCTAAAACACGTTACAGGAAACGATTTTTTGCATTTGTGCCCAGCAGTTTTGTAAGTCCTTTGGAAGAAGCAATGGGAAGAGTAAGGGAAATACATAGCCAAAGCAAGAGTTGTATTTCTACTACTTTGAGAACTAAGGGCAGTTAAACAGTTCTAAGGTTCATGCTAATGACACACTAATTCCAGGCAATATTAGGCACAATATTAGGTAGGATATTCTCTGTTTTGCTGCCTGTGTGATTACAGCCCCTGAAAACCAGCTCTGTGCCTTTGGTAATAATCAATAGCTGTGCACTCTTGCTAAGTACCTGATTGTTACCCATAGTTACCCATAATAGACTTGTATCTTATAGGCATGTGGGCTTGTTTTTAAAAAGTAGTTTGAAATGTGAATAAAATCAGTACGTATAAAATGATTTCCCATTACGGCTCCTGGGGATGTGATGTTTACTGGATCACTCTGCTTTTGCCCTAAAGAAAAAATCTCTAATGTGATCAGCAGCCCTCAACCAGGGGATTAAGTCGAGACAGTTGCATAGCTGATTGAGAGGCCATATGCTCTACACAGAGGCCGGGGAAGCTCTTGGTGTCCAGGGCAGCATGAGGCATGGCTGGATGCAGGACCACCTTGGTCTCTTCCCAGGTGCATGGAAATTAGTGTACAGATGACAAATGGATTAGCAGACTTGGCCCAGCACCTCTCCAACAGGGTAGTATGGGGCATGTAAACAAGGAACAGGCTGGTTAATTCCTGTCAGTTCACAAGAAGTGGTTCAGAGTTGATCAAAAATTAAACTCCTTCCAACTGATGGAATGGAAATCATGTGGGAATAAGCCTAGTTTGCCACAGGGCTAGTCTCTCAGCAAAGAAAGCTCTATAGCTTATGAACTGTAAACCCAGATTACAAAAAGTTGCTTAGGTTAGAATAAAAAAAACCCAACAAACTAATTAATCGCCTGTGTCACTGCAGTTTGTTTCTTCAGTTCATATCCTTAGCAAATCCTTAAAATGATCTTTGGATTTTTGAGGAACCAGCCAACTGACAGATAATTTCTTTTTCCAGTTTGCCAACAAAACCATGTAGTTTTCATGTGATAATTCAAAATCTGTTCCTCTGACAGGTGGAAAATACTGACAGATTATAAGTCAGCTTTGTCAGATTCAATCAATCAAAAGTCAGCAAATAACTGCTGCTAAGAAAAGGAAGAGTTGGGAGGAGAGGTTATGTGCAGTGGCAGTTTGTAAGTTTTCAGAATCAGATTTCTCCACCCAAATGCTCTCTCAAAACAGTTGTAGTGGAAATAGTAAAACCTCTCCAAAACCCATCCAACTCCCAGATGTATAACCCATCACAGCTTAGAAAATAGCAGGGAAGGACAATCAGAACTTCTTTTATCACAAAGCCAATCTTAATAGCTTCTAAATGTAGTCTGATTCCTAACTAAGCAAAAGACAAGAACAAATAAATATTTTAGGATTTGTTTTGTTATTTGGAAGATTGTTCCTATCCTCTTATTGGCAGTGAATCAGAGATGTGCTTGCAGAATTATTATTAATCTCTTCTTAGTACAACCAGTACTACTGTTGTAAGGTAATTTGATTGATGCTTCCCATTCTTGTGCTGGCACTGGTAACTGGAATCTACAGCTGCTTTATCTGTGGAGAACTGTGGAAGTGTTTGAAGTTGCATCTTGTGTAAAGTCTATTTTCTTCCTCTTGTTTGTTCATACTTTCCCTAAATCATTAGGATTTTGCCCACCAATTTAATGAAATTCTAGAACTGACTCTGAAAGTCAGTTCCAAAATTCAGCCACACATGAAAACCTGAAAGTTATTCACATATGGAGTAAATAAGTGTCACAAAGTTGAGGGGTCTGTCTGAAATCTGAGGTCTGAAACCTCAAGTCTGTAATTTATATTATGCCCCAAAGGCCCCAGACTGTTTGGCAAGAAAGGGAAAAAAAAATAAACAACAAAACAAAAACCAAAAATGCTGCTGCGTTAATGAAAAATTAATGAAAGACATTAATGAAAAAAACAACTGAACAGAAAGGTCAGGGTAAGTCATGAAAGGTGGTTTTGTGTTCTTAATATGCTGTTTTTCCCATTACAGCTTTGTATGTCCTGAAAAAAATAACTGAATACTGACATTGGGTGCTACTGATGTGAACAGATGAAAGCCATTTAACTGCAAGTGTTGACCAAGACGAATGGTAGGCAATAGTGTTTCAGAACTTGTTAAAAGAACCTAATCTGAGCAGAGACTAAGACAGAGAAAAATCTCAAAGGTCATGATGCCCCTAAAACTTTAAAGAATCCCATATAATTATGTAAGGAGCAGAGGGGCTCAAAGTAGAGAATTTATTTCTTGTAAGAGGGTAGAAACAGTGAGTTTGGAAAATCCATCCCAGTCTCCCAGCAGTGGTGAGCTGGAAATCTGTATGAAAGGAAAGGCACAAATTCCTGTGCCATCTGTCCTCCCACCTCCCCAGAAAGCAAAAGGCTGATGTCCAAAGCACAGCTGTAATCCACGGTTGGGCACTTACGCATTAAAACACTGTCCCTCCAGCTTCATAAAGGTTTTGAGTGGAGCATGATAGTATCTGTCCTTGCAAACCCTTCAGAACAGGACAACGCAGGGGGATGGCTGTGAAAGATTACAATATGCAAGGACACAAACTTGTGGGGTTTTTTCATGCGGAGATTAACACAACCAAAAATGTTTATTTTGGGAAGAGCACAGGAGGGGAATTCAGCACGGCAGAGAGATGAGTTAGATATTGCTATTTTCATTAAAAGAACATTGAATCTCTAAGTGAAGGCAACAAGCTTAATCTGACAAAACATTTTTAATATACTGCCCACAAGAATTAATAGGAAAGCAAAAATTATTTTAATACAAGTCTCCTGAATGTTTGCAATTGCAATACCCGAGCTGCCCTTGAGATGGTGCAAATGACACGCTGCTGGCTGACTGCTGCTGTCATTAAGGGACAGAAAAAGGAAAGTGCTAACTATATCCCTGTGCTTTTCAGTTTGCAGAGTTTGTTTTCTTTTCAATTATTTGGAACAAGTCTCTGAAAATTGGCAACCACTTACAGTGAAACTGCCGTTGCTCTGACAATTCACTATTCTTATTTGTCCCTACTCTGGTTTCCCACTGGTTTTTGTTTATTTTTTCTCCAAATCCGCCACCTAAACTATGGCACTGTTTCGTTGACCTGTGATTTATGACCTTTTATAAACAAATTGTAAAGTCTAGGAATGAAGAAATCCTGAGTGAAAGAAGCTGGAGAAAACAGCATGGGTCAGAGGTTGAGGGAGATATTTTGAGGAGTAATAGGAAGAAAGGAAATTACTCGAGGTTACTGTTGAGCAAAACGCTTTGTAAAGAATTTGAGCTGAACGCTAAAAAACAAAACTAAATCTTATTTATTAAAATAATGTAAATGTTCAGCAATAGAAATTATTATTTCCAAGCCCTTTTATTGAGATAATATCCCAGTCCTTCCTATCTTTCTGTAATCTAGAGCCACCTGCAAACTTGTAATTTACTGTGTCCCTCAAAGCTTCCGTCCTGTTTGTTGTCTCCATCATCATCATCCTGTTATTTATAGCTATAAAAACGGCCAGCAAAACTGTCCCTTACCAGAAAAGCTTCCCTCCTTCTCCCTCTGCCTTCATTGGATCCTGCTCTTTTGAACAGATCAGAACAGACAAATGTAGCCACCCACCTCTAGGAGGAAAACTGAGCTGCAGCCCTGGTGAAACATAAAGTTTATTTGACTAAAGTGACGCAAAAATTCTTAAAGAGCTCTTTGGCAGCAGATTATCTGGAAATCAGACCATGTGAGGGGGACTGGTGTACAAAAACCTCACCAAGATGCTGAGTTGCCCACAGGCTGAGTTCCCAGACTCTGAAGTAAATGTGGGTGACGGTTACTCGAGCTTGGATAACTCCAAGGGAAGTGCTTCAAACTGAACCAAAAGACAGGTACTTTATAATTTTGTTTTTAATACACTGCTATCTAAAGTACTTTATGAAATTTAGACAGACTCCTAGACGCTGTCTTCAGAGCCTACCTTCTGAAGCAAGCAGGTATTGGAGGTTCATTAACTTTCGCTCCTCATTGCCTCTTTCAAGTTTGGTTATAAAATCTGAAATACTAATGACAGTCTGACATATGTATGCTATATTTTGTTTCCTTTTAAATTAACTTTTAAGGTCTTAGAGTAATTTCTAAAACACTGGGAGAATGTACATCTAGCAAAGCTTTGGGGGGAAAAAAGATACTTTGATTTTTGGTGAAAGTTTGCTTTAATTTTTCAGACTTTTTATGCTTTTTCTTGCTTTTCTGATGTTACATGCTCTCCTCTGTCTTGTTCAGGCACTTCTCCAGTAATTATGACTCTTGGGAGTTGAATGCTTGTAGCAGAACGTGTTATGATAATCTGAAATTACAGTTTTGGCAGTGCACATAATTGCATTACAAACATAAAGTTTAAATTTTACAAAAAAGCATTAAATTATAAGAAACAATAAAGGAAATAAACAGAATCTGAAGAAAACAGGAAAAAAATCAATGCAAACTGTTATTTCTTCTAAAAGGGTAAAGTAAGCTTTATTAACCATATTAAGTTATATTTTAAAAGGTAAACTGTTCCAGCACAGTAAATTACCTAACTCAATGGGACAGATTTATTGTAAGTAATAAATCAGAAGAGTATGTCATATATATATTTATAGTCAATCACGTTTGCTGCTGAAACCAACTGGCTTGCTGGGTTAGTTTGCCAAGTAATGTAGAAGTTGAAGTGAGAAATGCAATGTAACTGAATATATAAATACATAAATAGTCATGGAAAACATGTTTGGATGTGTTAAGAAAGCCTGGGGAGAAAAGGATCATGCATTTAATGAATTTGCCTTCTTAGAAATGTTGCAGAGTTTTTTTAATGTGGGTTGTTAGCTGTCAGGCATTTTACCAGGGAAGTTCTCCTATACTTAGGCTTCATCTTCTGGTGCTTTCAATGAGTGAATTGACCATAGTTTTCTTGGAGAGTACTTTGTAAACTTGGCATGTAGCTAATTACTGCTGTGGGTGCATTTTCTAATTGGACAGGGTGTGATGAATTTCAAATTATTATATAAATTAATAAAAACTGCCCCAAAACTGAAACTTAATAAAACCCCTACATTATTCCCACACATGAAAACGTGCAGTGTGTTTAAGCTCTTTCCTGCTTTCCTCCAGGGGAACATAAACCGTCAAGTTTTCATTAGGAACAGTATTAAGAGCCTAAAGAAATGTTCATTCCGTATCCCATTGTCCTTTCTGATGAGGTTTTCTGAGTCTACTTGAAACACTGTGCCCACCAATTTGCCTGTGCAGAGTCATATCAAGGAACAGAGCTCTATTTATTTGGTGATACTTGCTGCATTATGACTCTTCAAGTTTATATAAATAATTTGAGGAAGAATACAAAAGGAGTATCACTCCCATTAAGCTTATCTGTTTCCTTGCACTACATGTGGATACTCTGGAGCCAGAAAATGCGTTTTCTTCCCAGCCCTCCCTGTTCTTTAAATGACTGTCATCAATTTGGCAGCACTCCCACTACAATACAGTGTTTGTTTTCTCAATAGATTTTTTAAAGGTAAAATCTCTCGTCTGTTGGCTTTATTTCAGACTAAAACATTGACAAGATTATGATCTAAAACTCACAGTACAGGTTTATATTCCCTCAACACTATTGCTTTCAGAAGCACTATTTTCACATCCTACCTCTATTTAGCCTTACCTGGGAAAACATGAGTTAACTGGCGCGAGCTCACTACTTATGCCATTCTTACTTTGGTAAGTAGCCTTTTATTCTCCCAGAAGGGCCATTGTCTCAGTGGGACTACTTGTTGAGTACAGTTCTACTCTGTTTTAGTAAGAATGTGAGCAAGCCCTTGGAGAGCTGCAAATATTCATATACAGGATCCATTTTGTCATCTACATACTGCAAGTTTCTTATAAAATACTCGTGTATTATTACAGTGATGTGGAGAAGCACCCAACCCAGTTACATTTAAAATCCCTGGCACTGGGATCAGACCCAGGTATGTGGCAGTTGGAGGGTCATGGTTGATATTGTGGCTCAGAGGTGAGAAAAGTACCTACGGATAATCAACACAGCCTTTTTCTGCATGGGATACGGGATTTCTGTCCCGTCATACAAACTTCTGTCTTGATTTTCTAAGTAAAAGTAATTTTCTTGCACTCTTTCCATTTACATGCAACAGTCTGTGTGAACTGCATCTTCATTGCGAGGTGTAGTATGCAGTCAAGCAGCTGCCTAATTTTAACAGTCTTAAATACTTTGTCATAGAAGTGAGATTTAGGTCAAGTTAACAGAAACCATCTTAATGTTTGATTCTGTTTGCCAGCAGCGTAGGCTCATGTTTAGGGTTCAAAGTACTTTATTTCCTTGCAAGTGCTAGCATGTAAATGGACAGAAGTAAGGCAGATGTGAGTAGTGACAGTGGTAATGTGAGTCTTGCTGCAGGAATGCAGCTGTAACCCAGCAACTGGGTGGTACTCCAGCAAGCACTGGTTTATGAAATCAGCACAGGAAAAAAGAACATAATTTGTATGAAGTGAAATATATGCAAACATATAAATTCTGCAACTATGAGTTAAATGTATTTGATAATTTGGAGACAAGTAATGACTTCTGTGGTCACGCATGGTGAGGCTGAACAAGCCTAGTGCAGAGGAATTCAGAAGTAGTGCTGCCCCACCTCAAATAAAGTATTCTCCAGATGACTTGAGGCATTAAGGTTTGCCTCCTTTGAAGCATCTGGTCTTTGCTGCACCTCAACCTAATTGTTTTAATCTCCTAGACACAAAAAATACAGAGAACGGGAAAATAGTTTTGTTTTAAAGTGCTGGAAAGATTTGTTTTACTAGATGGCAGAACATTAAAGGAAAGGGATACCCACACTGCCACGAGAGGTCACTGCATGCCTCAAGAAATAAACACCGCGATGATACATCAGTGGTGAGCTCCCTGCTGCGAAGGAACCCGACTCCAGGACAGGGATGCTCCTTGAGGGTTGCTTTGATAGAGGCAAAGGAGTTGGTTTTGTGCATCAAGGGACATACAGGGCTCTTACATCTACAGTGCTGGTTCAAGTTTAGCTCTGTTATGGGAGTAGCGAAAAAAATATAATTTCATTAATATTTGGCTTATGTGAACTGTGTTGGTGGCTTCAGCCAAGCTTGTAGAAACACACGTCTTCAATTATCCATCCTAGTGTTTTCAACAAACCAGCAGAGCAGGGAATAGTTGTGGAGGACACGCTGCTTGTTACAGGGTGCTTCTCCAGAGCAGAGCTGAGGATCACTCCTCTTCACTCACTCTTTGCATAAGGAGGAGTGAATTTACAGGGCTGGCACCGTGGCACCGTACACAAGCTCCTGGACAGTCATGGAGATGAAAATTGCCCTTTAGAATAATCTCTGTTCAGAGACACCAGAGAGAGGAAAGGCACAGGCGCTTAGGGCCTCTCAAAGGAGCAAAGTCACATCTAGAAAATACAGATCAAAGTGAAAGGAAGGCACAGCTATCTTTCTTTTTCTTTTTTTTTCTTTTTCTTTTGTAGCTAATTATGTTGGTGATAAGAAGCCAATGTGTATTTATGTAAGAGTAACTTTTGCAACAGTTCAGATTGAAAATAGGTAATAAACTGCCATTTTTTTGTATTATTCACAATTGTCTTTCTAGGACCTGTAACTACTGAGAGATCTGGTTCTGCAGCTGTTTACATTGTTTATAGCTGTTACAATTCCTTCTGATATTTTTTTCTGCTTGAACTGTAACAAGAGGGAGGGAAAAGTACATTTTGCCACGTTTTTTTACAGTGGAATGAAATCGGAAGATTCTGTAACTCTTCTGTTTTCATGCCCCGGCTATGCCACTGTGAACACCACGGCATAGCTGTAGAGTCTGTCACTCCAGTTTTCCCAGGGTAGCTGCCAAGCTGGAATTCTCTTTCAGAAGGGAATAGTTCAAATTCCAGCTGAAGCCCCCAAAAGTTCACACATCGTTTTACACATCTGAGGCTCAAGCTACTGAAAATTCTACAAAAAAATATTTCAAATAATATGATATTTCTCCCATGTAGCCTGCAGAAGACCAGAAGGGGCTTAGCTCTGGGTAAGAGAACTATCTTGATTGTCGCAGATCCAGGAGATCAGTGATACATTCAATGACCCCTCCTCAGTAAAGGAAGTGCTAAGAAGTATTTCTGTGCAGAAATAAAGCGTTTTACAAATACAGTAAGTGTTTAAGTCTCAGGTATGGAAAAATCAGTTTCATGAGATAATGCAGTTAAATCAACATGCTCTACTGCTTTCTCATCTATGAGTAAGAGGTGTAAAGTCCAGAAGGGCTCAGGTTACTTTTCCATATTCCTACCTTATATTTAACATGATCTATGCAAGGAAAGAATTGGCTTCGGCCTTTCCGAGGATTTTTATGTTGCCACCAGTGGTTGTAGGACTGTTTTCATCTACACAAGCTCTTTTGGGACATTTGGAAGGTTTCGGACTCCAAAGACACTCAGTTTTAATAGACTTGCAGGTAAAACAGACACTCCTTTGCCATAGTGTTTTCTTCTGGAACTTTGAAGATGTTTTGGTTTTGTGGATGATTAACTAATGGTAGCAAAGTACTACTCTTGTAGGAATTCAGCATTAATGATGCACTGCTTGCTGTGTGATGAAAAGAACAAAGACAATGTAAGCCTGAAGAACTAGAGATTTCTGAAAGTTATAAACACCTTCAAGAGACTTATCTTGAGAACAACTTCCTGTTTGCTCTGCAACTCGATAACTTTCCTTTTCTTTCTGCTTGCACTGATTAATATTCTAGGAAGAGGTTTAATAGTCTGCACAAGGCTGAAAGCTGGGCAAAACTTGAGTTTTAATAGCTCTGGCAATGAGCAGATTCTAGCAATGAGCAAATAATATCCCTTCTCTGCTTTAGTTTTTCCAACAGTTTAAAGTGCAATAATGCTTATCCTGCTGCTAGGATGTGACAATGAACTTTACTGGGGTAAAATGCTTTGAAAAGGAAAAATTAGATAAAATTAGATGTAATTTTATTTTAATCAGTGGTGGCATCGTGTAGATTGTTTAACACTTTTCTACCTATAAAGCAAGGTTATTGCCCCAGGGAATTTACAGCACAGAGGATCAGCTCCTATTTCGAGATTTTGTTGAGTAAAGGCAGTACCTGAACAAATGAGCCACTGAATCACAGTTATTTTTGTGTTCTTTTTGCTCTGAAGGAAAAGTCAATTGTTTTATACTTTTTTGTTATTTTGGGATGGTTTATTTCCCCTGGATGATGCTTCTAGCACATATGAAGAAGACAGGTAAAGCCAGGGATTCTCCCATTGCCTGTTTCTTTCCTGGTGGTGGACAAAAGAACAGCAGTAGTGTCCACTACCCTTCCCAGGGCTGGAACCACCATGTTAGCAGATCCAAATAATGAAAGGCACCTTTATTTCCCCAAGGAGTTAAATAAAACTCGGGAAAAGATTTGTCCTTTAGACCAACATATTAGTTCTTATTCAAAACAATCAAATTGAAGTTTTCTGATCTTTTTTTCCTTGTTATTAGTGTTGTTATTAGTATTTCCTTGTTATTAGTGTTATTAGTATTTCCTTGTTATTAGTGTTGACTGAGCCTCAAAAGTTAGACACTGGGATTTCTGAAGAAAAGTGGTCATGAGGTGCAACTTATATACCCATTGTTCTCTCATATTTCTTTAATTATTTTCCCTTCGTACTGGGTGGATCTAGAAATTGCCAGTAGATGTCACAGGATGAACTTATGGAAATGAAAACACAAGCCATATTAAACTTTGCCCTCATTTTTGCAAACTGGGAGTCCCACAACCTCCCTGGGTATGAAACCAGTGTTCAGAGGGAGAAAGTGGTACCAGAAGACAGCAGGACTGTGACTGCCTGTGACAATGCACAAAGTCCAGCAAATCTGCCTGAGAGGTTAAAAGCCAGGTACACTGACTTCTGCTGTAGAAGAGGATGATTGCTTCCTTCCTTCCTCTGTATAAAATGCTGAATGGATTATCTGCTAAATGACTCACATTGCATGCTGTGATGGTTAATTACTTCCAAAAGTATTTTAATCACAGAGTCTGTCAGCTCTAACTTGAACGTTACCAGCATCAGTAAGCCTCATAATGGATTTTTTAACTATTTTTAATTTCTTAGATGGTGTTTGTGCCTTCAGCCTGATGGATTTAAATACAGAAGAGGAATTCTAAAAGTGCTGGGAATACACTGGGAATAAAAGCGTGGGAAGACCAGCCACAAGGGGAGTCTGTGCTGCTGTCTGTCTGCAAGTGAGCAAAACAAATTTTGGAAAAAATGGAAAAAAAGTCAAAAACCAATGAGACTGAGCCACTGACTTCCAAGAAAGACGTCTCAGACTGTAACGAAGGGGAAGATTGTAAAGAGAACAGACTTCTCAGGAACCCTAAGTCTGCCCTGCGGCTAGTGGAGGATGGCAATAAAGTCCATCCCAGCCAGGGAGATAAAGGGGAGGCAGCTCAGATCTCAAATGGTTATTCAGGGGTTCAGAACTCTGTTCCCTGCAATGGAATGGGAGAGGTGGAAGATGCCCAGTGCACTGCCCCAGCAGCCACAACCACCACTACAACCACCACTTCTACCACCTGCGGAGCAGAAGGCCAGCAGCAGCTGATGGAACTAGAAGACAGAGAGACCTGGAGTAAAAAAATTGACTTTCTACTCTCTGTCATTGGATATGCAGTGGATCTGGGAAATGTGTGGAGGTTTCCTTATATATGCTATCAAAATGGAGGAGGTCAGTGACTAGTTCTGTATGCTGTTCCTTAATACTGAACCTCCTTACTTATACATGAATGATTTAGTGGCTTATTTTAATATCATATATAACAAATGACCAAAGGGAATTCACTTTTCAAGCAGACTGGAAAACCTAAATACTGGGATAGAATAACTTGACACATTAAGATGGAAGAAAAACTATTTAGCAAGATCTAAAAAATCAGTACAACTAGAAGGTGAGAGCCAGTTAGGTGCAGAACCACCTTCCAAAAGAAAAGACTCAATCCCTATCACAAAGAGTATTTTTAAATCAGGTAATCCAACATGTCAAAACCAACTCATCAGGAATGTGAAGTCTTAGACTCACTGACATCTCAGCCAAAATATAAGTCTAATCAAGGAGATCTTGGAAAGGACTTTCATCACCCTGATGTAACAAAGGCATTTTACTGAAGAAATTAATTTATCTATAGCCCATCTCACAATTATATCGATTGTAGCCAGTGCAGTCTTGGTGAATTTGATGTGTATTTGTTATAGAAATGGGAGAGAATTTATAGAAAAGTTTCACCTGAGCAGTGCTTCTCCACAACACTAAGTTGTTACTCTTATGAGAAACCCCATGGTAATTCAGTGTGGCACAGTGGCTAGGGAGGGCATATGCATTTTCCCTGTGGGATAAAAGGAACTGGTGTTTATGGAGTGCTGGTACTGTTGAAAGAGAAGTCCTACGAAGAGTTACAATCATCTGCTTTCTTTCTTGCAGGAGCGTTCCTCATTCCTTACACAATTATGGCCATCTTTGGAGGGATTCCTCTCTTCTATATGGAACTAGCACTAGGACAGTACCACAGGAATGGGTGTATTTCAATTTGGAGAAAAATATGTCCTATATTCAAAGGTAAAGAAGGGAAATGGAAAATCACTAGGAACTTTCTGAATAACTGGAAGGTTTTCCAATAAAGGTGAAATTTCTGAAAAAACATGAAAGTCTCATAAAACAAAGTATGGCTTGTTCTACACAAGATTTAGGCTTTACAAAGAAAGCTTTTCTAAAACTTCATGTACACCTGCAGATGTGTACTCTCATAGACACACGTACAATGTGCCAGTCCACGTTCTCTGCCCCAAAGCAGAAAATATACAAAAATAAACAAGAAATTTAATTAATAAAGTAAGTGCAACATTACTGAATTGAAGGCCAAATTGCAACCAGGACAGAATAAAGATCTACTATTTCTATTACAAAGATATTACAAAGAAGTTGTTCCCCATCTTCAGCCTGGTCTGCCGTTGCTATCCCACCACAGAGTCTTCTAGAGTTAAAGGACCTGTTCTATTTGCTCGTTTACTCTTGCTTCCACTGTTACAGCTCTAGTCTTGTCTCTTTAATTTACTGAGAGTGCAAGATGCCTATTTCTAAACTAGGAATTTAGGAACAGATTTTAAAAACCTATATAAGCATGTTCTGTCTTGATTAAGAATGCTTTTCTTGGAATTGGAGCCTGAGTGTTTCCAAAGCCACAAGAAATTCATGTTGTAAGCACTTGAGAGGGCACGTGTAGAGCTGCCTTAGTTAGTTACTAATTGTAGTTGATGTGATAACCAATTCCTTCCTGTTTTTTTTTTTTTGCCTAAAACTTACACTCACTTCATGTAATTATTTCCTGCCTTACTAGGAATTGGCTTTGCCATTTGTATAATAGATCTTTATGTAGCCTCCTACTACAACACCATTATGGCTTGGGCCTTTTACTACCTCGTATCCTCCTTCACGGCGGAGCTGCCATGGACTAGCTGCACAAATGCTTGGAACACAGGCAACTGCACTAACTACTTCAGCAAGGACAATGTCAGCTGGTCCCCACACTCCATCTCTCCCGCAGAAGAATTTTATACGTAAGTGCATGTAAGTGAGGACAGTAATATGAGAGAGAACAGTGGAACACGTAGAAAGGTTTTCTTTGGATGACTGCTTATTAATGGTATCTTTTTTTGATCTATTCACATAACTAAATACTTGTAGGAGTATGTAAGCTTAGGGTATATGGGAGGGTTACTCTATATTTTAGATCAGAGGTTCCCAACTATTGTCAGCTGCCATCACTTATCATTCATCATCACTGGTGTACCATTCATATAAAAAAAAAATCCAAAATAACATGACTCTGAAGGCTACTTATCAAAGACTCAGGACTACTTGTAGTGCTCAGACCACAGTATGGGACTGTTGAGAGCATACTGCACGTAAGTATTTACTAAAAAAATATCTACACCATGTTTTTCTTTTTCAGCCGCCAGGTTCTACAGGTGCACAGGTCTGATGGGCTGGATGACCTGGGAGGCATTAGCTGGCAACTGACTCTCTGTTTATTGTTGATCTTCACCATTGTATACTTCAGCATCTGGAAAGGAGTCAAAACATCTGGCAAGGTGAATGCAAAAGCAAGACAAATCAACTCGGTACTGTATAGTCGAGCAGCAGTTCTAAAGGAGCCAATTAACTTGACAGAGAATTATCTCAGACTGTTCATGACAGGGGTTGTAGGCTCATGTATTTGGGAAGCACTTACTCTAGAGTGACTGCTACTGTTGTCTAAGTAACATATAACAGTAAGTTATGCCACTATTCTCTGGACAAGAACAACCCTACCAAGAAAAAGTGTTGGTATATATGTGCCTGTTTACAGAACTCCTGAGAAGTTCACATGAAGGTGTTATAAATGCTAAGAGCTATAATAACTCATTCTTATCACCTGTTAACTTTCTACCCTGTTTTTCCTCACAGGTGGTATGGGTGACTGCCACATTCCCTTACATCATACTCTTTATCCTGCTAGTGAGAGGTGCAACTTTGCCTGGAGCCTGGAGAGGTGTCCTCTACTATGTGAAACCTGACTGGCAGAAACTCCTGGCCACTGAGGTAAAAACACATTATAAAGGAGTAGAAACTTGTTTTCAGCATGTATACACTTTCTACTTTCATCACAGAGCATGATTAAACAGACGTCTTAGCATGGACTTACAGGCCTGATGTCATGCTCTTGTTTAAACAGCCATGCTAGTCTTTCCATTACAAAGTTTTTTTAAAGATTCAAGTCTACCATGAATTTAGCTTTAATTAATAGTGGGGTTCCCATACAGTGGTTGAACAGAATTAATGGTAGAATTTTATTATAAATAAAACAAGTGGCCAAACAACTTTTTGCCAGGAAACTGATGAACAACCTGACATTGAGAAGTTACAATTGCTGCTATGCTGCAACAAAATCCTTTACCTACAACAGTCACGCTGAGCAAACTAAACTTATTAAGCCCTAACAACTGGTTTAGCAGCAGGTTTTTTGGCTGTGAGGGGATCACTACACACTTGGGCAGGCTATTCCACAACCCAACCATGTCCATAGTTGCCTGTATTTAAATAGTGTAGGTTACTTCACATCCCCATCCTGTGATGAGCTTTGGCAGATAAGCCCAAGGAGAGTCTCTGTAGCCACCAACTAAAACATGACTCAGTAATGCATGCAAGTCTGTGTAGAGAGGAATAAATCAGTTAGGCCAGCATATACCACCAAGATGTGAAAAGACAGGAGGAAGGAGGACAAGACTGAGTTAACCAACAAACCCTAAGCATTCCAGCATCTGATTCAGCTTTGAACTCTGTGGTTGACAAGTAGTCCATCAGGCTCAAGGCTGCACTTACTTCACTGCCTATGAAAGTGTCTAGTGAGGAGGGTGATGGAAAAACCCCAAAGCAATAAATACTACAAATACAAAGATTAAAAATTCTAATGTTTGCAAGTCTGCTGCTGCCCAGCTGATATGGAGAGTTTTGAATTAAGAGGAAATGAAAAGGCACCAGTCTCTGATAAAGCAGCATCTCCAATAAGGGACCACATCTTCTGAAAAAGCAATAAAGGGCATTGATATTGTATTGGATGTATCTGAAGCGAGGACAGCAGATTGCAATCTGTGTGCTGGATGATGACAGAGCTCTGTCTGTGCATGATACAGGATGGCCTCACACGAGGGAAGGGAATATTAGAAATGAGTTGTAATGAACTCCATGTTTCAATCAAAAGAGGATAAATGAATGAGGACTTTCACCTTCAGAAAGAGAACTGATATTGTACTTTAGGAATACCACTCATGAAGGCTGTGGCCACTTCTCAAGTACAACAGGCCTTTCATAACAAGATCATCACAGTTGCATCTGTCATGGCTACAACAAAGCTGAATTGAGCCCTAAGGACTAGAACTGCATCCACGCTGTCAAATGTATTTCCATTAAGTCTAGGAAAAATCTGAGCAGCGATCATCTACTGCTTAGCCTGGAGGACACACAGCCAAACACAGGACTGTTTCACAGCACACATGGTTTGGAGGAAGATGGCCCAAACCCACTGCAAAATCATGGACAGAACACACTCTCTATATAACAAAAGTCGTGTGAAACTGATTACAGCCAAATCACTGAATTAATCTAAGATGCTGTCAGCAGGAAACCACCAGCGAGTACTTACAATAGTGTGAAGAGATACCATAAGCACAGCATAGGCACTAAAATTATAGTAGATATTTACAGCTCTCATAGATCTAGAATAAATATTCATATTTAAACATGCTCTCCTAACAAAATGCTTATTAGGACCAGGACTATAATATAGGCAGACTAGTGAAACATGGTTTTGTAGGGCTACATGGTATTTTGAATATGCCAAACTCAGTCTGTTTCATGTATTTTTTTTCTTGATCTTCAATATTTTTCAGGTTTGGGTGGATGCAGCAGCTCAGATTTTTTTCTCCCTTGGTCCAGGTTTTGGGGTCCTATTGGCATATGCCAGCTACAACAAATTCCATAACAACTGCTACCAGTGAGTTCTACCTTATTCTATACTAAAATTGAGTTTAAAAAAATAACTGTGGGTATTTATGAAAAAGAAACGCAGTGCTGATGAAAGCACTGGATTGTCAGGCCTTGTGTACATACAGACCAGACAGAAGTATAACAGATCAAAAGTCCTTATTGAAAGAACCTGCAATCTAAAACATTTCTCCTGTGTTGTGCCTACCCTAGAGAGATAATCTCTACCAATTATAGCACAGAATCTAAGATGTAGAAACCTGCCACAATAAAATGGACTAAAACCCTGCCAAGCAATCACATTACTATTATTTAATCTCAGCAGTCAGTTAGGGAAACTTTAGAGTCCTGAGCTGAAAGGAGGTGCATAGTTAGTTTCCTTGTTGTCCTAAAAAATTCTATTTATAACTTGTAAAATAAAATTCTCAATTCTTTACTACTCCTATAGTAATTCCTAATTTTTTAAAGCACCAGTATATATCCAGCATTCAATCTGGTGTCAGGCTGATGTTACAGCATCTGTTTGAGGTTGAAAAAGCAGTTGTGGGTTTGTTTTTCTCTTTCTTTCAAATCAGCTGCTTGTTCTTTTCATTGTATTTCCCTGGTTTTTGTAGGAGTCTATCCAGATCAGTAACTCACTCCTTCTGGTAGTAAACCATCCTTTCTGGCAGATGCTGATTCCCTGATATGAGTTAGGTCTTCTGTTGCAGAGATGCTCTGGTTACCAGTTCTGTGAACTGCGCGACTAGTTTTGTGTCTGGATTCGTCATTTTCACTGTGCTGGGATACATGGCTGAGATGAGGAATGAAGATGTATCAGAGGTTGCCAAAGATGCTGGTAGGATAACTTCTTGTACACATCTCTCAAACTTCTTCTAAGATGGAATATATTTGTATATTATCTTCTAGATTGAGGACAGCCCAAATTATGCAAAATATTTAGTATATAATTCAGGATACTGACCTACTTTATGCTAAGAGCACTGTTATACAGTACAGCTAACAAATTATTCCATAAAGACAGCATATAGAAATCATATCACATGCAACTTCACAGTGGTGGTAACTGCACACAGCAAAATAGGGGAAGAAGTTTTCTTCCCCCTGGAAGACAAACGGTGCAGTGAAACAGCCTGTCCTCCTCGCAGCGGTACTGCACTAACAATTATCCCTAATTCTCCACTCTAATACCAGGACCCAGCCTTCTCTTCATCACGTACGCTGAGGCTATTGCAAACATGCCTGCTTCCACTTTCTTTGCCATCATCTTTTTCCTGATGTTACTCACACTGGGATTAGACAGCACGGTGAGTAGACACTATGTGAGCCAGCAGCCTTCTCAGGTATTTGAGGTATGGCCTTACCCCCACAAAGATCAGAAGAAACAGAATTACAAATATTTCACTGTCACCAAAGGATTTAAAGCAGGCTTGGCACTTCCATGTGCCTTCTGTAAGACAGCAACTATTACTCCAATTTTGACCTAAGTAGACCTAAATTAAATTATTTGTCAGTGTCATGCTGTGACAATTAGTAACAGAGCTGGAGATACAACCAAAGCAGTTGATTTATAAATACCTGGTTGAATGCAGCCTTGCAGGCTCCTCCTCTCTGCTACTTGTAAATTTAAAAAGCAATTATTAAATTCTGCATTTTTTTCACTGATTGGATTTAAAAGGTGGGAACTGGAGGTGGCCTTCTCAACAGCACTGAGAACAGAAGATGTTCTAAAACCTTGCCATGTGAGCCTGTTTTTACAAGATGAGAATCAGCTCATTCCAGGAAGCCTAAACTCAGATGATTTCTTGGTTCTACTGAGCCACTTACCAGCATCCTATTACTTGTCATACAGAACTTCCTCTGGGTGAGAGGCACTTCCTACAGATAAGGGAATCCCCACCTTAAAAAGTTTATAAGTTCTTAAGACTGTCTAAGCAACAGCCACACCAACTCTACAGGCAGAATAAAGCACCACTGTTCAATGCCTTAAAGCTTCCTTAAGCACTGCAACATGCTTCTAGGCAGGTAAAACTGCCCTCTATTTTCCAGTGATTTTTCCATGCGTTTCAGTTTGCAGGACTAGAGGGGGTGATTACTGGAATACTGGATGAATTCCCACATGTCTGGAGCAAACGCAGGGAATTGTTTGTCCTTGGTCTCATCATCATTTGCTTTTTGGGGTCATTAGCAACCCTGACATTTGTAAGTATTTTACCCACCCCTCAGCTTTCCTTACTGGCAGTTTCATGCAGATGACATCTTGGAGAGGGGTAGTATTTTTTGAAGAGAGTTTCAAGAAATCAGATTAAAACTCCAGCCTGTTTTCTTTTTGCATCAGAAATCTATATTTGGAATTAATGTGAACAGTATCTCTCTAGTAAATGTGTTGCAAAATGATCCTATTGCAATTCAGCAAAACTAATGTGCCACACACCATAAATGATACAGCCACTGTTCCAACTGCTGGGGCAGTAAGCAGAAAACTTCCACATTTTGTATGTGGTTTATTTCTTGTTCTCAGAAGCCCCATGTTTAAAAATAATACTAATTGTTATTTTAATTTTTACAACGTTGGAAATGTATTTTGAATTAAAAAAAGAATGATCAAAAAATTATCTGCTAGACAATGCTGTAATTAACTGTTGCTGTTCTCCAAAAATTTCTAGCTAATTATTTCCTGGAACTTCCTCATCAAATCAGGCCAGAAATCATGATCAGTCACACCAAATAGTCCCTGTGGGGCTTGTGGGATTCCATTTTCACAGCAAGCAACGTTTTAAATAATGAGTGTAATGATCATAAGGAACAAGGAAAAATTACTTGGCTTCCTTCTAATTTAAAGCATTTGCTGTAAAAGGAGACTTAGTTCCTCTCCAAGGCACAATGCTCTCCTACTTGATCTGATTCTAGATCCCAAAAGGAGAGAAAGCAAAGTAATTCCCTATTTGTCTCCTGTTTAGTAACTATGATTCAGGTTGGAGAAAGAAGATGCCATCTCAGAAAGCATTCAAAAAGCCATCTCACCAAGCCTCACCAAATCCCTTTTATTCATTAAAATCCAGCTAGAACTGCCAGCAGATTCAGCGTCAGCTTTTCTGCATGGCACCAGAGAGCAGATCAAGGGTTGCACTGGCAGAAACTGCCACAAAGCAGCAGAACTGACTGAATTACCCATCTGTGAATGCTCTAATCCAGATGAAGCAATAATAAACAATGGCATTACAGGATTCCGGCACTGGATCTTCGGTTCACTGATAATATCATCTCCTTTCTAGGGAGGCGCGTACGTGGTAAAGCTGTTTGAAGAATACGCTACTGGTCCAGCTGTCCTAACAGTGGTGTTTCTGGAAGCAGTTGCTGTGGCCTGGTTTTATGGTACGTCTACTGCCACGTTGACAAACAATGCTAACCCAAACTCCTGAGCTCCTGCAGCGTAGTATTTCCTCTGTCTCTGCAGACAAGGCCACTGATATCTCCAGAAAAAAAGTTTACCAAACCTTTTCACAAACCCACTGATTACCAAACCTGTGAGAATTATTATTAATTTTTCTCTGACAGAGTACAGTTACATCTAAAAGTTACCAGAGCTGTGATTCAGAATAAATAAGGATTTAATATAGGAACAACAGTCTTTCATTATGAATTCTGAATTTATTTGCTGTGCATACAAAATGCTGTGTACCTACTTAGGAAAAACTTGTATCTGCTGTCACTACTCTCCTCCCACTTGTCTCCACAGGCATCACCCAGTTTTGCAACGACGTGAAAGAGATGCTAGGCTTTACCCCAGGCTGGTACTGGCGAGTTTGCTGGGTAGCAATTAGTCCCATCTTCCTTCTGGTGAGTTTCCTTTATAGCTTTTTCTTTCCAGAAGAAAGTTACCATTGAACAATGCAGCTACTTAGACTTCTAAAAGCTTAATTACAGAATTTTCTTGGGAAGTTCTTTAGTAACAATTCTTGTTAAACCAGAAAGGCTCAATTAGTGAAAAATCCAATACAATGCTGCAAGGTCTTGTTATTAAATCACTGGTTTAAGGATTTTTGTAAATGAGCTAGATAAGTAAGGCTGGGTTCTGAATAACTCCCTTCCTTTCCTCTGCTCAATCAATCTGATTTTGTCTATCTAACATCTTTTTATCTTTTAAATGTACAAAGTGTGGCCGTGAATTTTTCTCTCCAATGCTTCTTAAGCAAGAAACACCACTATGTGTATTCATGGCATAAGCAACCCTGAGAATTTTTACCTACTACCTTTCAGTTACTGGCTGGGCTATGCTCTAAAGCTCCTCAGATCTTTTAAACTTCCCGAAGGAAAGTCTGGATATCCAAAAGTGGTTTTGGGGTTGTTTTTTGGTTTTTTAAATCCATACCAGGATTTTTTCAGCATCAACATACATTTAATTCTTCTTGAGTCCTACTCTTTTCTAGTTCAGTGCTACGCTGGGACACAGAGTTCCCTAAAGTAAGTGTGTGCCATTGAACTACATGTATTCATACTTTGCTGTTTTCTTTTTCAGTTTGTCACTTGCAGCTTTCTCTCCAACCCTCCTGAGCTACGGCTTTTTGATTATAATTATCCCTACTGGACCACAGTAGTAGGTTATTGCATAGGAACCTCTTCTATCATCTGTATTCCTATCTACATGGTTTATCGGTTGATCATCACGCCAGGAACCCTTAAGGAGGTACCTGTGATGCTCTCTTGCTTCTATTTGACTGTAAGGAAGAAGGTCATTCCTAGAAATAACATGTATATAACATCATCCTTGTGTGGTTCCGGAGGTGTAACTCAAACCAGAGTCATATTTTTATTATAAATCTCTTTCCAAATGGCTGTCATGTTATATACTATCTCTGAAATGTATCCATTTCTAATACTGATTTCTTTCCAACAGCGTATTCTGAAAAGCATTACTCCAGAAACAGCTACAGAAATTCCTTTTGGAGACATCCGCATGAATGCAGTATAAGCTAACCGGTTTTCTGGAGGGAGAGAGTGGGAGCATAAAATGTAACTTTCCCCACAGTCTCCCCCCCCCCCCAAAGAATTACATTTCCAGCTGAGACAACAAATAGAGGTGTTTTCTGTGGAGGCTGCGTCACTGGCAACGGGCATTTGGAAACACGATGCCTCCAGCACATTAATCCAAGCAATTCAATGAAAACTACTGTGCACTTCTAAACAGACTAAACCGATGGAGAACTAATTATTCTGGAAACACGAGGATGTCTGTGTGCATGAGAAAACCACTACTCCCATGTGTGGGCACTGGGGCTGTTTCAAAGTGTGTGTGGTTGCATAAACCAGCTTAGGACGAGTATCAGCGGGTAGGATTAGGTGTAGAGTCCCAAGTCTGTGGCAGTACTCCTGTATCTTCCTCAATATGATCGTTCGTACTGGGCAATGTCGTATTCGCTTCTAAGGTTCTAATTGCTGAAACTACATTGAAAAATGCAAAGATATTTCTGATAGCCATATGCTACTCAAGTAACACAGGGTTACAGAGGAAGAGGAAACAATCCTGAGCAGCACGATATACAGCTCTGCATACATTAGCACACACATTTGGTAGCATTACCTGCACTTTGTAGATGGTAACAGTTTCTATCATTTGTTTCTTGCATAACAAATACCACAAAGGCATTTTATGTAATGTAGGCTTCACTTTCCTTTAGACCTAATTAAGCCACAAAAACTCATCGTGGGTTATTTGGCAAGTACCTAAGTTGCTAGAACTTAGTTTTAAAAACTAAACTCGATGGTCACAAAATCATTCTCCTGACAGACCTAACACTTACACCCAAAGAAACTATAGATCAACAATGATTTTGGGGGGGTTCTGATGTCAAAAAGTGGAATCTTAAAGACCTGCTTCTCTGCTTTGCTTTGTTTACTTTAATTCAACTTCACACCTAAAATTTGCTGGAGCCTGTGGCTTTTTAAAATTTTTTTCTAGTACAGAACTAAAGTTTAGAATAATCCTTTTGGCTGGCTGACAAAAAGATTTATTAGCTCATATTCTAATGTGAATGCCTTTGGTTTTCACCCTGAAGAAGAAAAGGAAGGGAAACATGTTTTAACAAGAAGTTGAGTAGAGTGCAGGATTGATTCTCATCAGAACTATTTATATTAAATTTCAAGGCACTGATAATACAAATTAACTTCCATGCACATATGAACCTCTTCGTGTTATATGCACACACATGCTCTCCAACTGCAACTGCCTTTCAGACTGACTGCAATCACCAAGTCAGTTGGAGGACACCAGTTTTGCTGCAGTTACATGAAAGTTTAGATAAATTCAGTAGTTATCATTCATGTAAAAACTTGCATTGTATTTTTACTCTATCACATAGATTATAACAGAAGTAAAATAAAATACAGGATAAAAGTCTCTTTTGTATCTCATGATCTACTTAGGTACCATACTGCTAAAATTAATGTCATATATGCATTCATAGCAGTAGGCATTAAGAAAACTAATGAAGAGTTTATGTTGGTATGAAGAATTTGCTGTATTAGAGGGAAGCAGTGATGGCATGTTTGCCTTTTGAAATTGTTTTCATTGCACCCACTGAAGTTTCTCTCCTTAGGTGTGCAGACACCTCCTGGAGGAGGGCTTCTTACATATGTGTCAGCTATTGACTTGAGTTCACTTCAGTCGAGGTCTCAAGTTCAGCTTCCAATAAGGAAATGACTTAAAGGGACAAAGATGGCTCTTTCAGAACTCATGAAGTTCTGAAAAGACTCATGAACTATTTTTAAAAAGGGAATACGTTCTTTCATTGCCACTAGAAAAATGTAAAAAAGTCTTACTGGACAGGGTGAAGGTAGGGACAGAAATGGTTGAGTTCAATCTGAGCATTCTCTGGATCAAAGGCAAAGTCTCTCTTTCAGCCCTTGCAAACAAACTGGAAGTGGGAATGTAATTTTTAATGGAATAACTTGCAGAGTAATAATTGCAGAAATCACTGCCATTTAGTGTGCAACTAGTGTGATGATATTTTATAACAGCATTTGAAATGGCAAAAGATGCATCTTTAATTCGTATTTTTAAGACACTAATATATGACAGACACTGTCTCTCTGGGTGGTTTACCAAGAACACTTAGCAACTTACCAAGAACACTTAGCAACTTCCCAAGAAGTGCCCCTGTGTATTAAAAAAAGAAAGGTGCCCCTAGTGTATTAGAAGTCAGCCAAGAAGCCCCGATATTCCTACAAGCCCTGCAACAGTCACAGTGTAAAATAGGACAAGGTCTCTCAGCTTGATTCTTCTCAGTTGAAATATAAGAATAATGCACTCTGAGTATAGAGGTACTGAGATGTGAAAGTTTTTAAAATTCTTTGAATATATAAAAAGCAATGTGGACATGCAAAGTCACAGGGAAACTATTTTTAGAAATGGACAGTCCAGAAGATGCCTCGTGACGTTAGATCTTTGCTCTCTTTTCACTAGGATAACCCAGTCTGGCGTCTTTATGGGAACAGGGGGCAAGAAAGCCCTCCAGAAGTAGATTAAAAAGACTTTTCTTTTCCTGAATAATACAAAGATAAAATACATCCATGTTTTTAGTCTATAAAAGCTGAACTCACAAGGCAGTTTAGTTCCTTTTTTTTTTTTGTTACATGGCTGGTTTGAAGTTTTCTAAATCTTATAAGTTCATTTTTTAGTATCTCTAATTAGCTGAGTGGTTTAAATATTGAGAAATTGATTTCATTTATTTTTATCATTCTTTTTTTTCTTCCTTTTACATATCCATCTGAAAACTTTTAGAGTAACCAATATTTATCAGGTAGGTCAACAAGTAGCCATACATTAAACATTGTTTTTATACCAAAACTAGTTATATTGATACCAAATGGGCTGCATTGCAATTAAAAGTGTTTTGAGGCAAACAAATTCCTTCTCTTCAGCTCACCTTCCACATATCTATCACGAGTGTGTCCTCCTCTATTCTGAACAGTGAAAAGGAATTTATGAAAATCATAAATTAGGATGTTTGCCTTTTAAACAAAGAGAATGAAACCAGAGTTTTAGCTGTACAGAACTAAGTATTCCCTCCAACTTGTACATGATGCACCTGTATTAATTTATGCGGCTGTTTAGTTACAAGTGTTGCAAGCTGATTGTAAGTCATCAGTATGTGCCTTGTACTGTAAACTGTTATTGTAATAAATTTAATATTCATAATCCATCTGTAGGTGTCTTCTGCCTCTCTTTTATAGGAAGAACAAAGATAAAACTCAATTCCAAGAAAAAGCAGAATATCTGGTCCAATTTACTGCACCAACAAGGCCTCTTTGACAAAAAGCAGAGGATTTCCTTTAGTGTTTGAAACTGGGCCCACTGCTAATATTTTTGGAATAGAATGAAACAGAATAACCAATGCACCTTACATTTGTTTACACAGAACAAACTGATCCACACTTGGAGGAAGTGTTTAGCTACTTGATTAGTTTACATATAAAACTCATTCAATTTCAAGCCTTTGTAAACTGGCAGGCTTGGCATTTAATTGTACTCACATTTTGTCTCGTTACTAAGTCTGTTGAACAAAACATTAGAGAAACACAAATCTCAAATTTTTTATACCTTTATACCTTATATACCTTTATACCTTTTACACCTCACCATAGCATGAAAGTGATACATAAACTACAAAACCAAGTGAAAGAAACTATTGTGAAAAGTGTTGAAAATTTTGACAACTGTGACTGTTGTCAGATATCCTACTTACCAAGTTATAGTCTGGAGATTGTGAAACTTTGAACAGACAGACTGACAAATCTAAAATATTACTTCTAGCACAACAAGTAAATATGACTATAACACACGAAAAAAGACTCATATACCTTATTTTGCACAAAAAGATGCAGTAAGATAACACAAGCATTGCAAGAGAGCCACACATTAGATCTAGCATGTATCTTACACTTTATTTGTTTCTGTACATCAGGTCCCCAAAACCAAAGCCCACACATAAATACAAAATTTGTATGTCAATATGCATTTAGCTTACAAAACACCATACTGCATACAGAAATCTCTTAAATTATTATTCAAGCTGTTTTTCTTGCATTTGTCCCACTTTTACAGGTCTGTTTCTTATTTTTGGGCAACTATGACTCCTGCTAAGGGCTGAGAACACCTTGGCTTCAGCAGAGCTCAGTTTCAGCTGGTGAAAGGAGTAGGGGCTGACAGGGGGAAGTATTTAGACATTTTACAAGAGTCCATGCAGCAGTGGCTTTTCCTCTTGGTTAAGAGATTAAGTGGTTTTGTCCACCACAGGGACGTTTAATCTTCTTCCTTCTCAATGTAAGATTTAGTACTGACACGTGCCATTTGCCTTGCCAAATAGCGGTCCCTTGCTGACATGACTGTCTCCTCATTGCTCCGTTTGGCAAATTTGCTCATGCTCTCTGATGGTTTCGGTGCTTCTTCTTTCTCCTCTTTCTCCCCTTCTTCTCCAGCTTTACGTTTCTGCTCAGATAAAATTTCAGAGCTGCATCTTCCTTTCTCATCCACCTCTCTCTCTTTTCCCTTTCTCTCTTTTTCCAAATCAGTCTCCCCATCTTTCTCTAAAGATGTAGGACTACTTTCCCTCCCCTCTCTGTATTTCTTTTCATCGCTACCATGTTTCTCTCTCCTCTCCTTCCCACGACCTTCCTTCTCTCTGCATTTCTCTCCCCTCTCCTTCTCTCTGTCACTGTATCTATCCTTACCATTTCTTTCTCTTTCTCTCTCTCGTTCCTTTTCTGAGCCCTTCTCATCTCTCTCCTTTGCCTTCCTCCATTCTCTGCCATGTCCCTCCCTCTCTTTTCTTTCCTTCCCCTTTTGTCTATCATCTTGCTCTTCCCTCCTTCTGTAGTTATCTTTATTACTGTGATCCCCATATCTATGTCGCTCTTCCTTTTCTCTTTGGTGATCCTTCTCATGGGTTCTACTTCTCTCATAATCTTTTTCCCTGTATTGTTCATCATTTCCCCTTCTGCTTGATCTGCTCTCTCCCTTCTTTGTAAGATGACTTGTTTGGGCTTTCGTGCGCAGCTCTTCCTCCACACTGGATGAGCTGTGTGACCTGGAATGCCTCTGGCTCTTGTGATGTTTAGCCTCCTCTTCACTGCTCACAGAGCTCTCTCTCTTTTTCTTCTTTTTCAAATTTACTTTACTACTTTTGTGCCTCTTATCATCATCACTACTATCAGTTCCTAAGTCAGTATCAGCATCTGGATTATTCTCTTTCTTAATGGAGGGCTTCAGTCTTTGTCTTTCGTATGTGCATTTATTCCTTTGGTTGGATTCACCATCACAACTGTCAGGTTTTTCTTCCTTTATCCTACATTTTTTTATGTTAAAAAAGAAAAAACAACATTACACAGCCTGAAACCTCAGACTTTTCTACAAGCTGACTTCTGGTCACGACTTAAGCAAAAGACACTGCTGGAAAGTCCACGAAAGCAAATCTATCTGTGGCTCAGGTTCCAGGACTCCAGTGCAAAGGATTGATATTAAGTATCTGTATCTGCTTCACTGGTGAATGCAAGGTGATGAATTTATCTCAAAGAACGACTACGCTTATGTATCTGTAGCCTCCGTCTAAGGAAAAAGACAGATTTGCATTCTCATGTAAGCTTTTTGCCAAGCTACACATTTCTCCCTATTCCTCCATTCACGTCAAATAATTACACAGAGGAGCAGCAGGTTGTGTTTTGTTGACAGAGGTAGGAACATAGTGTCCATTAGGAGGAGTAGTAGAAGTAGGGTTTTTAAATCCAGTATTTCTGAAGTTCTCACTCTTGCAGCTAGATAGAAATTACATTCGGGAAGCTGTTCTGCTTTTCTTCCAGTCAGTAATTTTTCTTCTTATTTCTTTTACACTACTTTTCCCTGTTTATTTCCAATAAGGTGGCATAACCTTATACTAAAGACATCATCGGGAATTCCCTTATTTCAGATAGCTGAGTAACTTCACTGTGCTCACATTCTTCATTTATGCTAAGAATTTACTTTCTAATAACCCAATCTCAGATCAGGAAGATCTCTTGATGAAAGCTGCATTTTCTTTGTGATGGCAAGCATTTCACTAATGTCATCCAGGTTTAAGGCCTATCTCAAGTGAGGTATAACCTTCAATTGTTTCAAATGATCAGTTATTGCATATAAGAAACACATCCCCTTCACCATATTTATCCACAGGACAAAATTTCACCATCTCAGCTACATAAATAATTCAGCTTCATTTCATTACTTTGCTTTGGAATGTGCATATATTAAAATTTTAAAATATTCCCACTGGATTTCCTATATATTTGATTAATTTCCTTTTACCACAGCATCAACACTCAATTAATTTATTTTTTATGAACCTGTAAATGTGGAAGTACTTAAAGACTCACATCCTTTTCAGGAAATTCATATCACAACATAATTTCCTATGACTTACCTCTATGCTCATTATTTCACCTTTTGTCTCCGTCATGATTCAAAATATGTAACTTAATGCAGATTGCCAAATATTACATAAACCAAAGTAAAAATAGGTTAGAATAGTATCAAGTGGTATTACAAGTATGACTGTTCTCTTTCTAGTTTTTAAATGGCATCCCTCTCCTGCTTGTTTCTGTCTATACCACTGACGATCATTAGACATCTTCCAAATGATTCAGTTAATCAGTTGTATAAAATAATCAGCTTACCCCACCAGTGTTTTAGTCATATCTGAAAGCCTTCTGAAATTGCATCCTACCTGGCTTCACGGAAGCTGCATTGAGGCATCTCTTCTTCCCCTACACTCTGGTTTAGAAGATGCCTGTAAAATCCACTGAGATCCTTCTGCTTGGTCACATCCAGGTATGCTAAGACAAAGAAAGTAAGGTTGGATTTACTGTGCCACAAATACTCATTAGACACAACTCACAATTGGTATACATCACCAAGACTGCAATCTCCATCCTGGAGGTTTTCAAGCCCAGAGTGGAACAAGCTCAGAACAACTTGATTTACCCCCACAGCAGATCATGCTTTGAGCAAAACGCTGAAACAGATGACCTTCAGAGGTCCACTCCAACTTGATTTACCTTATGATCCTATATCCTATTCTTTACACCTATTACTGGGACACTGTTCAGCTTGTCTGAATCACAGAATCACACAGAATCACAGAATCCTAGGGGTTGGAAGGGACCTCAAAAGATCATCTAGTCCAACCCCCCTGCCAGAGCATCTGAAGTAAGAAGCATCATTGTATCCCAGGCTTACCAGTCTTTCTTCAACAACTGACCCTTCCTCAAAGATTAAAAGTAGCAACCCAAATAGTACTGACATACAACCAAAGAAGCTTCCTCTGTTTCTTTAGTAACACATACAAAGGAAAATAACAGACAAGTGGGATCTGATTCAGCATCTCCTAGCTGGTCCTGGTTTTAGTTATCTCAAGCCTCACGAGAGACCCAATGACAAGACTGTAAATCATGTACAAGGCCATACTTCTTTTTAAGTGGAATTATTTCAGTGTGAATCTCACCCTCAAGAGCTGCCTCTCTTTTTTCTCTTTCCTCCTCCTCAGCTCTTTCTTGCAGCTTCTTCTTATAAGCTGAAGTCACAAAAGCCTCTTTGTCAGCAAACTCTCCTCCTTCCATTTCACGCTCTTTCTGAATTTTTCTTTCCATTCTTCTCTCTTGCTCCTTCTTTCTAATCTCAGCTGCTTTGAGGATATTGTGGATGTATCTCGGCTAAAATAGGAGGGGAGAAAAGGTATAATGTTGAAAGATCATGAAGGGGCTGAGAAAACACAAACTGGGATTGTCAGAGATGTTGAACAAAGTTGCTAATGGAAGAAAACTGACAGAAGCTAGTCTCACACTGTTTGACAGCTGTCTGAAATGAACTGTGATTCCCTTTCAGATCACTAACATGGCATGCTTCCCGATAACAAAAGAGGTTGCTGTATTCAAACAAAACATTCAGCCCATCTTTGACAAGGATGATTTTTGCTCTGAGTGAAATTGTATGTTTTTTGCCTTCCCAACACTCCGTCTTGTAATAGTCTTGCCTTTCTGTTGCTGTAAAGGAGTGGGAAGTTCCCTTTTATACTCACATTATCTGACAAGGGCTTTCCAATGAAATAGAATAGGTAACAATCAAAAAAATCACTTGTCAGGATAGTTCATCAATGGTTTGAAACAAGGCATTGGGCTATGGAAACTGGCTCACGTTCTACCAATCAGATTGAATTACTTCAGTCTTTTGAGACTCCTCCAGTAAGCACACTAGTGAGTAAGGATGACTTATCTTCATTGGCTTAATAACCAGAGTCTTTATTATCAGAAGTAGTAGTGTGGCAGGGCCCAATGCCTCTAATCCTATTATCCTGTTGCAACATTCTCCTCAGAAAGACACAAAGATATGCTATATGTACATCATAAACCAGGGGGGAAACTTGTAGTCTGCTGCCCTCCAGAATTCCACTGATTTAACTACCTGAATTGAATTCCACCTGATAAGCTTTTCCAAAATTCTTGCAAATTACTATCTTGTATAACAGGATTTGAGTAAAAGCTTTGTGTGCCCCATGAGAAAATGCATTTGGCAAAGCTTAAAAGTTAAGCAGAGTTACTCCAAGCATACAGAGGTAAGACACACAGCATACATTTTCAGGTATCGACCTTTTTGTCATCGTTTCCAGATAACACTCTGGCATTACTTTCTTTCTTCTTCTGCTGCATTTCATCATAAATACTGTCATATTCATACACTGTAGCATCTTCTTCCAAAGCTTTCTGAATCTCCAATTTGGTCTAAAAAGGAAAAAAGGGAGGAGAAGACACCGAAAAATGAAGCATGACTTTTTCTACTATTTTCAAACATTTTATTCCGATACTGTAATTTAAACAGATCTCTAGTACAAACCTATACATTAGAACATTGCATCTAAATTAAAAACAGTCTGATCTACAAAGTTCATGAACTGTTTACCAGGATTGAGAAGACAACCAAATCATGACTAGTAATTGCAGTTATAGGAAATATAGGAAGCAAAGCGCAACAGTTAAAACAATACTGGAAACTTCTTAATGAGCAAACAATTCCATCATATAACATAATTCATTTTTTTAATAATCAGTAAACAACATTTCAATAAATTTTACTGTCTGTATTCATCTATTGTTTATCCCTCTTCCCCAAAGCTCAAATAAAAAGTATGTACCAATATAATTCAGGTTATGATTCCCTATTTCACAGCATCTTACCTGTTTCATTGCTTGTTTTTTCAATGCTTCTTTCTGAAGGCTTTCACCAACAGATGGCTGTAAGAAGGAAACAATCCAGAAATAAAATTAAATACATTGACACATTTTTTCTACCATTCTAATGAACAAATATAGGATAGTCCCATTACATCAGAGATGTAGCAGTCACACGCAGACATTCTTACCATCACATGAAAAAACACTACTTATAATAGAAAACAAATATCTGAAACAATTTGGTGCTTATTTCAAGCTTGATCTGTATCATTAGTTCTGTATTTTTAGAAATAACAATAGTGCTGATTTGAACAGCATGTGCTTCAGACGTTAACATTTATTCCTCAAGATTAAAATGCTAGAAAACAGCAATACTAATCTTCCCTAAGACAAAACATATCTACTACAGAAAGCATGTTTCTTAATCATACTGTCTTCTAAAAAAAGCTTTGCACTTTATTTAGTTTTGTCTTTTAGTCAGGGTTGAGCTAAACTGCATATCTATCTTTTATCAACCAATAGATAAGACTGTTTATTAAACAGATTGACTATAAATGACAGGACTCTCATCCCTGTTTATGTAATTAAGTATCTTTTAATCTTAAAAAGCAGAAATAGAAAGGAAAAATCCTTCTGCATTTTGGCATCTTCCCAAGTTTTGTAACTTTGAGTAATACATGCTCTATATCACATTTTTAAAAGACAAAGACTGTGTAATCAGCTCTTAATAAAACTAAAAATTTGAAACCAACTAGCAGGGAGCTTGGCAGCAGGGACTAGGATCTTCTGAAATCAAACAGAATTAGCACTATGTAAATTCGAACAGATCCCCTGAACATGAAGCCTTTTGATTTCATTTGATGTTTAAAATAAAATCAAAAGTGTCATGACCCCTCTTTCTTAAGCTATTACAGTTTTAGCAGATGTGTCAACAAGGAAAAAAACCCAAGTGCTTTTCCACAATTTTCTACATGACAGACTGTAAACAGCCCTAGTTTTTTTCACTGGTTAATTTCAGAAACAGGGAACAAGCTGTGCCATGAGCAGCACAATTAATGGAGTTTCATTATATGTGACACTGTGCCCTCTGTCTCTATTTCCTCATCACCCCCTCAGACACTCTGCCTGCTTGACTTGGCAGGTGGGCCACACTGTGTGTGACCAAAAGCTACTCTGTGCTGAGCAGTCAACAGTTCCTCTTCAACACTGAGAAAGATTAAAATCACAAATTCTCATCTATGTCTGTCCCTTTACCCAGCTACCAATTTTCATGAAGGTACTTTTGAGACCTCTGCCATCCACCAAGTCTGGTTGAGATTGTTAGTGACTTCAAAAGTTGTATGGGACTAACAGGTACACAAAGTGATCACCTCTAAAGGATTTTTTCTGCTTTACAAACCATAAATAATGAAATTACTTGCAAGATTCTATGTGGCTTGTTTTTTTCTTAAAAAAAAAAGCCAGCAAGGTAGTAGTATCTCAGAGGAGTACCAAGTAATTCTATACTCAGCAAGAGAGGGTGCTAAGGCAACAGTGTCAATATTTGGAGAAGTACATATGGTATCACATAACAGCAGCCACTGGATTCTAGATCCTAGATGCTCCTCTGCTTGACATACTAAGGGTCACCACTGAAGGATTCCTTTATCAGACACTATTAGACTGGTTTTACAGAAAGGTACCTGAACAGTAAGGAATCTCCCCTGAATTATGCTAGAAAGTAAGGACTCAGTAAAAGACAAAAGAGATTGTGCAGTTATATTTACAGAACACACTTTATTCCACCAAAATATTTGAAACATTGCTTAGAGTGTTTTCCTTGTCTGCCTACATGAAAGAAAGGTGTTGAGCTACACAGATTACACAAACACAAAAGTAATATATGATCCTCCTTATTGTACATAGAACCTTAAAGCGGCCCACCTGCTATTTGTTTATCTAGAGTGGCAGTAAGTTTACAAATTACAAACACCTTCCCTAATGGTTTATGGTTGACAATTTCCTGGTGTGCTCTGAGCTCTGATAGATGAGAACTTCCCGTTCTTTTGTATTGTTTTTACTTATCAACTGCCCATTTATTAAAGGCCCTATAAGCTCAGCAATCTGTCTCATACCTTCTCATTCCCTGCAGTCTGGTTATTCTTCTGAAGCACAAAGCTTATGGTTTCATATTTTCTGGAAGGAGAAAATGTTTTAACCCTATCCTGTGAAATTACACAGAATCCATGCAAATCAATAAACTCTTAGAAATGAGACTCTACAGTCTACCTGCCCTGCAAGACCACGGAAGATGGCTTGTACACAACTGGGGGGAAAAAGGAGAAAAAAAAGAAATGGCCTGCCTCCTCAGGAAAAGCATTTGTGGTTGCTACCAAAACCCCAGGCATGGTACTGACAGACAGACAACATAAGCCATCACTCCATTCCTTTTTCAAAACCAAAAGATGCTTCTGCTCTAATACAACCTGTTGTGAAAGACCCACAAGGCAGCCTTGCCCTTTAACATTGCCCTTCTGAATTCTCTACATGTTGCTTTGCAGTAGACACGTAAAATAAATTACCTTTGTTTAAAGTTAAATACATTTTAAAGGGAATTGAAGTGCTTCAATGACATTAGGCAGATTATATGTAGTTTGATTTTAATCTCTCCTTACAACTACCTGTTTTTGACTGAATGCACAGAAAAATATTTGTCTGAACAGCAACAGGATAGTTTGGAGCTCTACTTGATCAGCCAGCCAGTTCACCTAATGCAAAGCTTGCATAGATACTAAGCTAGCCAGTCCAAAAGCATTTTATTGTTAAAGACTGATAAATAGAAACTTTCAGAGTAAAATGAATCTCATTGGTTTTAGGTGTCTACTTTAGAATGAGGTAAGTTGTGCCCTGCAAGTACCTGCATCTCCACTGACTGTACAGGGAGCTCAAGGAACTCAATCAAGTCAGGCAACAGATTCATCTCAATTCATACGCTATAGGAGTGATGGCTAGTAATAGATTAAGAACATGAAAACACATCATGTACAGAATTAGCTTTCCTTGGCATCCCCTCCTAGCTTCCAGAAACTGGGAGTATAGGGGCTTCCTGAACTGGAGGATGCACCTGGACCATTGTTTGACACCAAGAGCATCCCTTAATTTCACGAATCATTTCTGAATCCATTTGTATTTTTGGCTATGCCACAATATCCTGTGGCAATGAGTTCCACAACTTAATTATACATTGTGTGGGAAAAAACAACAACTTCCTTTTGTTTAGACTAAACCAGCTCTTAGTAATTTCGGACAATACCCTACTGCTCGTGTTATGAGAAATGGCAAAATCACTTTACATCCTCCAAATCATTCTTGATTTTACACACATCCTCCGAAGTTAGTCCTCTCCACTTCCTTCTCCTCAGAATTCTCTTTTCTAAGAGCCCCTTTAGACTCCTTGGTCTTATTTTGCATGAAAACTGCTGCATAAACTCTGGTCAGCATAAATACTCACTACTTCACCAATCCTTTTAAGTCATAGATTTTTTTAGTCATTCGAGTGAAAGGAACGATCTGTAAGCAACACCAAAAATCTGAATCTACAACAGGATATAGTTTTCTGCTTGTTTTCAGTTTCTTCCTTTGTGCCTGCTTAAACATCCCATTTATCTTTTACACGGTCACTAAAAGAACAAATCAAGCTGACATGTTCACAGAACTATCCACACTGACTTCACGATCTCTCTCCTGAATTTAGCACCTACTGTGGTCTACATACAGTTATTTTTTCAGCTACATTTTACATCCTGTAGCAACACATCAGCTTTGAAAGGCTGGTAAGGTACCACAGAGATATTTTCAACTAAATTCCAAAGATAAAACAGAACACAGAACAGTGCACTGGGAATACTGACAAGCCACCTCTGAAAACACAATGCATGAATAAGGGAATAATATTTTTGGAGAAAATTGATATATCACCAATAACAGTAAGCCAGAATGGAAACTTATTTCTAACATATCACAGTTTGTTGCTGTATCATTTACTCTCTACAACAGGCTTTCCTAGGGATAACAACCTCCTCCCCATTTTTTAAAGACGGCAACAACAACTCATTACCAAGGCAAATAATTCAGAACTGTATTGACTAGAAGTAACTGTAATCTCCTGGTTTACTTTTTCTCAGTCAAAAAAATTTCCATCCCAGATGTTCTGCTTCTTACAAACTAACTAATCATCTTCATCAGCAACTAACATCCATTAATGTACTTAGCCACAGCTAAAAAGCCTTTCAAATTCCTTCAGCAAGGGTACAAGCAAAATATTAATAAGATATACATAGTAACATTTAAAAAAAAAAAGGACCAAAAGTTTGGTATCTAATATATAATCACAGACCAAGTCAGGTGTGCAGATTTCACACCACAAACTTTATTAGAGTTCAGTTAAAAATACATAATCTCCAGACATTTGAGATGTAGTTCTGACTGATAGGGTAGCAGACAGGAAATGAAACCCTTCCCAAATGCTGCTCCTTATCTTGAAAAGCTCTGAAATTATTATTGAACTAATAAAGTAATTTTGCTTTTTTAAAAAATGATCTTCTTTGATAAAGGCAGTTATGAGATTATTACTTTTTGCTGGGTATGTACCATACTGATGAGCATGACAACTTTTAAGAGCATTTATAGCAGACTCTGGCAGTGAGTCTGTCAGCCTTTCTGAAAGGGAGGATGCTCGATCTGTTGAGCTGAAGGTTAGACAGCATCACACATTTTTATTAGCACTCATTATTTTGCTTTAATGTTTAGATATTAAGAGAAAATGGAGAAGCGGCCCCACACTCAGGAAGGTTCCCAGTCCTACTGTGTAATGTTTAATGGCAAGAGATTAATTCAAGCTCATTCTCAGGATCTGGAAAATGTCAGGTCAGTCCCTTAATGTAGAAAAAAACACCAAATCCCCAATTGACAGGGAAACTGCTCCTGCCACTGAGGACAGCGCATCCACTGTCATCTCTGTTAGCTGTATTTAAAGGAAAGCCTCTCTTTAGAGACACGGTGCCAGCCATGAGCTCAAGCAGAGGGACGCAGCTCCTGACAGCACTGAGGACAGCAGTAAAGTGAGGGAAGAGATAGGATTTAAGACATGTTCCTGTCCTCTCTGCTTCCTGTAGGTCCTGTAAGCTGCACTGAGGCAGTGTCATGTTCAGGGCTGAGTGGATACTACCAGGAAGGCCCTCAGCCCTTTCATGCCCTGTATAAAGGCAGCTCAGACACCTTCAACAGCAGCATTCTGGATTCTGTAACGGAACCAGACACACAGAGACCAGGAATGCTAGATTCAGGCTTCCTGTGACATAAAAGTGACAACTGCTAGTTCATTGAAAAAACATTAAAAAGTTTTGATAATGGGAGTCAGAGGCTGACAAAGATTATTCGATGCTTTATTAGCACTTTTTTTTTTCAACCACACAAAAGAAAGAGCATTGAATGAAGCTCTAGAGCAGTAAGAGCATTTTTGTAACATGGGTTCTGTTTCTAAATTTCAACTGACTCTAAATTTCAACTTCTTAAATGTTAAAATTCTAAACTATGGGTATATGAAAAGTTTATTTTCTGAGTTTTGTGGAAAAAAGGTTAAATATGCACATAATGACATTCTAATTAAATTATAACAAGTAATTCCTGATTAATAGAACCCAGTAAATTGTAACACTGTGTCCAGAAAGCTCCACCCATGTGGAGAATTCATCTCCACAAATCTGAGTTTCTGTTCTTTACCTGTAAACTATGAAGCTACTGGCTTTAAGTCCTTCAGAAATTCTGTTTTAGGAGCTGGGAACCCATAAGGTATCCAAACCAGCCTATATATCACACCGGTTCTTGGATGCCCCCCATGCTCATAGCAGTACATCCAGAAATGTAATTTCTGTAGTGTACAGCACCCTCTACTGGGGCAGGCAGAAAGGCAGTATTTTGAAGGTCATTAAAAAAAATAAAATTAGAGGCTATAGAAGTAAAAACAATATCAACATCATGCAATATAGCCATACATCACAGAGTATTAATAAACTCTGTGATCACATGAAAGCTGTGTACTGTCCAATCTAATATTAAAAATACTGCAAGTACTTCCAGAACTACAAGTAATTCTCATTACTTGCCTTTTTTTTTTCCTTTGTAAGTTTGGGTTGTACATCTTTGCTCTTGTTTACAGTGAGTGTGAGCATCATAAATCAGTTATATCAAATTTGAGTGAATAAGCTAAAGGATAAAACACACTCAACAGCTACAATTTAAAATCAGTATCTGAGAAACAACTGTTGATTACTGCTGGTCTTCCTATTTGCAGACATATTTATCAGTGGTAGCCAATAAATCTCTTTAAAAGCTAGATACTGTTAACTCTAGCACAGAGGTTGCCACATGTCATGAATTTTTGGAAGAGCTGACAGAAAGTAACTAATAATGAAGTCACCACTTCCACGTAACTTCCACTAAAGAAAACACAGATCATATTTCACACCCAAATCCAAACTACTGACACACATTTTAGTGACACTGCCGAAGCTGAAGCAGGCATTAAGGGTTGTAAATGAGTAACTCGCAGAATAGGAGGCAAATTTCAGAAGAAAACTGTTGAACTGACCTCTTCATCAGATTCATCTGCAAACACCGAGAGTTTCTGTGAAATGAGATTTTTCTGCGGCAATTTTTTGGGCATAATGAGCCCATATCTAAGGGAAAAAAATGGAAAGTTACCTTACAACAAAACATACAGCATGTTCCAAAACAAAAATCTGCCATTCACAATTTTACAAACAAAAGATCAGCATCAACATGACACATCAAGCCTAGATCTGAGCAGTGCTTGCAGCAGTGCACTCAACTCGCCACACACTCGCCAGCTTCTCCAATAGATATCACTGTCTTTTCCCATGCAAATTTTCTGGATGCAATGATCTTCTTAAATCAGGCCACAAATCCCTCTTGCCCAGAGTTCCCTAAGTGTTGGGGTTTTTTTCCTCCCATGGAGAATTAAGAAATTACTACTTTTTAACCTCCAGAGATTTAGTCAAGGTCTACACCAGTCACTATTCCATAACTACGTTTGCTGGGGCAATAAGAAGTTCACCTATTTTGCATGGCAGTGTAAACCACCAACCCACAGATACAGCGACAGCAAAAGCCAAGATTTAGTCAGCTCACATCAAGCAGAGATCAATTAACTACACACAGAGCACTTTGCAGCTCATACAGCCACTCTCCGTGCTGCGAAACATTTCCTAGGTTTTTGGTAATGATCTCTAAACCAGGAATTCCTCCCCCACCTGCCTTCCCCCGAGTCCATCACTGAGTAAACAGCTCACTATAGCCTGTAGCATCGAGCTGGAGAACTCCACCATGTCGTAGGTACTAAGTTATCACTGTGATGAACAAGTTGTTCCCGTGTGCTCTGAACCCGCCCCCCAACAGCTCCTGGACCCGGCTGCGGGGAGCCCAGATGCGAAATGCGGCCCCTCAGCCACCTCAGGCCGGTGCTCCGGGGCGCGGGAGGAGGGTGTGTGGGAATCCTGAGGGGATTCTACTCCTTGGTAACACCGCAACAGCCTCCGATGCCTTCCTACTCTTTTTGTTTTTAATAAACAAAGTTTAAATTCAGGCCAACACAGCCCGGCCGGGACGGGCGAGCCCGAGGGGGAGTTCTGTCAGAGCGAGCCCCGGCCCAAGACAGGGCCTCGCCTGCGCCCGCCCTCAGCGGCGGCTCCCAGGGTCCCCCCCAGCCGCTGCCCCGCGGAGCAGGGCTCGGCC
>VZRW01006864.1:192114-229258 GCA_013398125.1 Aegotheles bennettii | reverse complement strand
AAGGCAGCCGAGCCGAGCCGAAGGCTGCCGAGCGGAGCCGAAGGCAGCCGAGCCGAAGGCGCCGGCAGGGCCTTGCGGGAAAGGCCCTGAGGTGGCGGTGGCCGCTGCTCGGCCGGGGGAGGGGGTGTGAGAGGCCGCCGTGTCCCCGCCAGACATCACCGACCTGGAGCCGGCCCTTGTTGTCGCATGAAGAGAGAAAGAGGAGTCTTAATTTCCCCAAATTTTATTAAAAAAGTGATTCTGCCGAAAGAAGCGTTATTGGAAAGATGAAATCTCAGTGCCCGCGGTGCAGCCGGCCGTAATCTCAGAGCTCTGTCCCAATGAGAAAGCCTTTTTCTATATTAAAAGCATTGGGCTTTTCCGCAGCACGTTCAGAAAAACTTGGCAAAACGCTGATTAACAACCTTCAGTTGAAATTATTCCTAAAAAGTAATCTAAAGAGACCAAATCTTGGCATTTTTTGCTGTGTCATGAGCATTGTGGCTTGGCAGGCTCTGCCCTGTCTCTATTTTTCTTACCAGAATTACTTCTTTTAACTTTAATCAAGCTTTTAAGCTTAGTAGATACTAAACTGAATCTACACTAGCAAAATTGTTTCCCTTAGTGTTTAAATTGCTTTTCCTTAATAGTCCCTAACAGATTTCCTACCATCTTAACAACAAATAGTTAGTAGCTACGCATAAAAAAAATAATTAAAAAGCAACAGTTAATTGAATAAAATGTCAAATACCAGAATCACTACGGTTAGGTGAGGAATTAAGAGGTTTAATTAGAGGCACACTAGAACTGGATTCCAGAAGGGGCTGAAGATGGAGGTTTTTTGCTGCGCAGGCTCCCGGCGATCTCCGCTAGTGCCAGGCAGGTGTGCAGCCAGTGGTACAGGAACGCGGCCGGGACGGAGCCGTGCTGCCTCACTGCCATGCTGGGCACGCCTGGGAGAAAAGAGAGTTGCCTTAAAAGCTAAAAATGGCTTCCCTCCACAAGAGGAAGAAAACCAAAACACCATCATAATTTTCATACATACATCTTATTTCAGGGAATATATATTGATATTTCATGACACTGGTATCAAAAGTAATAAACTGAAGCAACAACTTCTGCATTACTGTGCTTTTTTTTTCCCAAGCTTAGATATGATTAAGAGTAATTGTCCTTCAGAGCTCTTTTACTAAATACTATTAAAGGTTGCTGTGCCAACAGAGTGTAAGCTGTTTGTGTTCTGTTCTATATTGCAGCACACGTATATGGAACACATGGGCATTATCCAACATACATCATGTGTGAACACCATGTTCATTTTAAAGACATTCCTGTAACTCTGAGTCATACTCATATCCATACTGCTGATCTGACACAGCCCTCTCAAAGTAAGTTCCATCCTGGGAAACCAACCTTTTGTAGTATACTAGCAGTTTGCCAAAGCTGTATTCTTTTAGTTGGGGCTATGTCCCTAACTGGAGGAAGACTGGATGCTCTAGGCCTCTCTCCAGTGAATTAGTTTCATATATATTAGGAGAACACATGAAAAGGAACTATGACTGCATTAAGTGTTCACTGTTCATCAGTAGGCAGCATACTGTTAATAAATATCCCCAGCCAAATTAACAAGTCTTGTCCACATTTGATTTTTAACAGGCCTCTTGGTCTGGCACTGGATCATCAAGGGAGAGATCTCAACAAGATCAGTCATTTCTCTTGCAGAGATATTACAAATAATAACAACCTCTTGACCGCTCTGGCACCAAAAAAAGCTCACATTCATTAAAGGAGAGAAAGACAGGCTGAAACCCAGCTCCTCTGTATATTAAGTACCTGGCAGTGAGTATATTAAGTACCTGGCAGATGGCAGATGGTGTTTACAAAGATGAGGGCTCACACTGTCCTCCCACAATTGTGGTGCTGTTTGGAGCTGGCTCAGTCCCTTGGGCAGGGCACAGAGCTCTGAGGTAGATTTACTTGCCAAAAGAACCATCATTCTTAATATGTTTGTCTGGAAGTTTACAATGAGATCATTTCTTTTGGTAGGTTTCAAAGCTGATCTGCTCCCCTTTCCTCAAGGCAGTGAATTTTGATTCTAAATTTAACAGATTGACTTTTATTGACCAAAAAAGACTGCAGATATTTAGGATCCCTTATCTGTTGTTTAATTTGTTGTGAAACCAAGGTTAATTTCTGAAGTAAGGACCTTAAAAGCACTCAGCTGAAGGTTGCACTGTTTCATTGCTGAGCCAAGCCTGATAATCTCACAATTGGTTTATGATATTTACCAGTGATGCAGTCCAGCAGCAGCTCTGCTTGAACTTGCACAGATGCAGCAGTTGGATCAAAACAGTAAATCTCCTGAATCAAATTGTCATCAAGATTCTGCAATGCAGAGAAAAAAGAGAGTCAGGTGGTGGTGAAGAACTTAAGGGAAGGTTACAGAATTAAAGATGGCAAAGTCAAGCATATAGGAAGTCTGTAGGTAATGAGTTATTTCACTGCCAATTCACCCATGGCAAATTCCACTGTATCTTCTTGAAGGGAAGAACAACAGAAACCAAGTCTCAACATTTTGAAGTCTCACCAGTATACACTGACTCCAGTTCTCAGTCTCCTCAGAGCCCTTCCAGTATGGGTGGAAAAGCAACAGCACAGCCTTCACTATGTTATGAACCAGAGCTGGAGGTTCTACATAGCTCTTCATTTCAGCAAAGCTCCCAGCACCGAGTTTCTGGATGCACTCACGCAGGTCCTGCAGCATGAACCGGTGGAACAGAATCCCTGCATACCTCAAAATTCCTCCGTGTTCTGCCTCTGGAATCAAAACCAAAACTTTCAAGTAGTTTCTCAGAAACAACTGCTACACAAGGCTAATATTATTGACTGAAAGGCTCTGCCCTCTTTATGATTAACTCTTTGTCTCCTTGACTGAGTGATTTGTATACAGCCCAAGTATCCTATGAAACATTCAAAAATGGGTGTGTGCTTGAGGAGGAGACAAAACTTGCCTCAGGGGCAAGCAGAGGTCCTGAGACCATGAAGGGTTCAGGCATGCAGGTAATTCTGGAGCTGTGACATTCAAATTCTTTTGATCTTCACTGGGCAGTTCTGAAGAGGACATGCTAGATCCCTGAAGGCAACAAAGCACCTTGCTTCACACCTTTGATTTCAGTGGGATTTGGGCACAAAATACACTGCGAACCAGAGTAAAAATCTAAACATTGTATTTAACTGTGCTCTGCTAAGCACTTGGGCTTGTTTAGGAGTAGTTTATGTGAACCAAAGGTTTGTATTTTTCTTTCCATACTTGTAGGAATGATACTTTAGCTGTGCTTTTACTGATATTCCTAATTTCACCCCTAAAAAAAACTATCTTGACTGTGTATTCACAATACCCAGTACATAGGTTGGTTCTGTTTCCTCTAAAGACACCTTCAGTATCTCAGAGCAGGCAGCTTGGGCCATCTTTAGCATTTTCTGCAGGTCTTTGTGTTCATGAGGTGGTAATTCCTGGTGGTGTCCAATGCTGATATCAAATATGCCAAGAGCTTGTCCTGACAGGTCACGGAGAGGTACTGCAATGTGGTATTCTCCACAGACAGAAGTGCAAATGACCTCTGAACTGTCTATGCACTTAAACAGGTAATCTCTGAAATGAGAGCAAGGAGAGGAAACGTACCAGACTTTACCATTCCAGTTTATTTGGGTAATTTATTTAGTAGGTTGCTCCAAGCCCCATCCAACCTGGCCTTGAAGAGAGGGGCAGCCACAGCTTCTCTAGGCACCCTGGGCCAGGGTCTCACCATCCTCACAGCAAAGAATTTCTTCCTAATATCCTATCTAGATCTCCCCTCTTCCAGTCTGAACCTGTTCCCTCTCATCCCATCATTCCATGCCCTTGTCACAAGTCCCTCTCCAGCTTTCCTGGAGACCCTTCAGGCACTGGAAGATGCTCTAAGGTCTCCTCTGAGCCTTCTCTTCTCCAGGCTGAACAACCCCAACTCTCTCAGCCTGTCCCCAGAGCAGAGCTGCTCCACCCCTCGGAGCATCTCCATGGCCTCCTCTGGACTCCAGAACTGGACACAGTACTCTAAGGAGCTCAGTGTAGGCTCTAATCCTGTAAACCTTTGACAGCAGATGTAGATCTTGCTTGGTAAGTATTAAGTTGGAAGCTAAGTTTTTGCAGGCCTAAACTCAAAGAGAAAATACTCCCCACCCCTTCATAATTCAGTATCACACGCATACGCACCAGAAGCCTTGATAGTGGGAGAGATACAGCCAGACACTCTTGAAGGTGCTGGAGCCTACCTTAAGAGGTTTTCTTTTCTGAGGAGAAGAACAGGAGAGCTATGAATTTCTTTCTGTCCTCTATTATCTGTAGTAATCATCTTGAGCAGAGCATAGCCACATGTCTACCAGAAAGAAAAGGGAGGTTTAGCTGCATCCAAGAGAGGAACAGCCATTTTGAAGCTTGGAGAGGGAGGAAATTGTTTATTTCTTAAAGGAAAGTTCTATGTACAATCAAGTGCAATGGGATGGTTTAAAGACGTCTCCCAACAATGCTTGGTTTTATTCCCAGAGTGTATTGCTCAAGATGCATGAAGAATGTGCCCTGGACCTCCCTCAGCCAGACTATTTAATCCACTCCCAGGCTCCACTGTGAGGAACACCCACAGGCCAAGAAGAGGTTTCCCTTCTTTTTTCCTTCCCCTTGCAGTCCTCTTTCTCATGTCATGTTAGTGTCAATGTGCCTTGACACATGAAAAGCACAGAGGGGAGCAAATGACCTGGCTATCAGGCAGCTAACAAGGGAACAGAGCAGAGCCTGGAATGACAACAGAAAGCTGCCAACATAAACCATGCTTATCAGAGGAAGCAGCTGAATTATGGCTACAGCAGATGTCATACAGGCTTTGTGATGACACAGGATCAGTCCTAAATATTGCATACACTTTTCATCTTCTTAACTCACTTGTATGTGAAGTGACAAGCTACCCTGCGCCCGAGTGCCTGCTGAACAACTGGGATATGGTCTGCAGGGAGGGGGGCTGCCTTTACAAGCTAGCTAATTGGGAGCAGCCACTTCCTGAGTTGTATTTATGTCTTGGCTGATGACATTAGTTAAGAATAAAGAGCTAATACATTAGCTAGGACACTCTTTTTTCCTATAAAAATACCATATTTTTGACACACACAGAATCTCCACAGAAGGGCAGTGCAGCTCCCTTTGTGGAGGTCCCAAACAGCAAAACTTTAACAGAGATTTGCAGTGTTGGCTACCCTACGGATGGACAGATCAATGGATGGATGGATGGGTGTGGGGTTTTGATCTATTTGTTGCTAGGCAGCTGTGTGCACTGAAGTAGGAGAATATTCCTTTTTCCCATGGAGAAGGGGCTACACTAGCAGTGCTGTTGAATTATTTTACATGGGAGGATGAAAAGAATGAAGAGTGGCTTCCTTTACAGAGGGAACCTTCCCTCTCTACCTTTGTAGCCCTTTTATTGCACGGGCAGGTGCAAGACTCTCAGGCAGGCTTCAGTTTTTATGGTAAAGCCACTGGGAAATCACAGGCAGCTAGAAATGGCAGGTTCTTGTCAGCCCCTGACTATTACAGACCTTTTCATGACAGTAATCTGCGTACCTTGTCTTTGCCAGGCTCCACCACGTATGTAGTAACAGTGTGGATGCTGGGGGCCCTGAGATACAACCAGTCCAGAGCAGTAACAGTCATTTGTAGAATGTTTTCCAGCATGCAGATATGGTGGTAGGCTTTGCTGAATGCATGAGAAACTCCCTGTGAAAGCAGAATCCTCCAAATGAGCCAGACAGTTCCATATGATTTGGGGAATAAAGCTGGGGAAATGTTCATGCAGCAAAATGGTTGTAACAAGTTACTTTAATCAGAACTTATAAAGATGATAAGTGACTGTTAAATGTCCCTTATCAAATAATTCTCTAAAGCTCCAGAGCACCCCGGTCACAGCCAAATCCTAAACTAGGCAAAGTTGTTTTTCAGTGGAGAGAGCCAAACTGACTGGGACTGTTGGCTTGCTGCGCTCCCTGCTGCCCAGATGATGCATCCACACTGAGGCTGATTCTAAAGAACATCCCAAAGAAATCGGGACTGCTGTTGCTTATAATTATTCCATCATGGAAGAAGTAAGGTTTCCTGCCACTTTATGGAAACAAACATAAATACGAGGTTCAAAAAGTCAGAAAATAAAAATTATTGTCTTTGGGCTTTGCACAAAGGTGTGATTAATTTACTTATTGGGAGAAGCTTAAATAAATTATTGATGAATTGATACCTGATAGCCAATTACAGATAAGATGCTAATCGGTAAGACATTGATAAGGTGTTCTGCTCACACCACTTTCATCATATACATTAAAAAGGGACCCACAGTTCTTTCCTTAGTTGTACTATCTCACATTTACTCAGAACAAACATGTAAAATTCATGTGGTCCCTACACAGCTTTTTGAAGAGTGGTCTAACAAATGGCTTTTTGATGGTGCCCACCTGATAGAATTTGATTTCATGGGTCAGAAAGATGGTTTCCTCACACTGGTCCTGAAGAGTGTCAAGTCCTAGAATGCCAAAGACTCTCCAGCGAGCATCGTGCAATGGCAATACCAGGAGTGGACCTTTTCTCTCCTCCTCTGGGCGGTCATAGTTCCAGAAGTGGATATTTCTGTGAAGTTCAACTTTTGGAACATAGATTGGCCTTCCCTCTTCAACAGCTGTGAAGCTGAACAATAAGCTTGTGAAAAGGTTTGTTAAGAGTAGCAGAAAACCTTTAGCAAAGCAATAAATACCACAGCTTTGATCTCTCCCTGCTTTTTGGCATCAGAGAAGAAGGTGCTAGCTCCTTGCTCTGGCCACACCCAGAAATACCACATTTACCACTTGCATCCCAAAGACAGTGGTAATAAATAAGGCACTTTTCATCCTTAAGACATTTTAAAAACATCAACTAATGAATGTAATGAAAGGGAATACAGAAGCAAGCAACAGTGAGATTGAATGGGTTAGAAGAAACAATATTTAAAGAGACAAATATGTCTAGCTTTTGAAAACAAGAAGTAAAGAGGCGTGAAAGCTGTTTGTAGTGTAAACACTAGGGAAGCAAAGGCATTGTTCTCAAAAAATATCCTGGGGATGTAAATCAGGGTAAGGGAATTAATTTTTAAAGAAGAAAATGTAGGCCCCATATAACAGACATTTGCTAAAGGATGAGATTCATTAGAGTGTGAGCTAATCTCCCCAAGGAAAGAAGTGAAATCCCAAACAGAGCAGCTCTAAGTAGACCATGCAAAGTGTAAGGGCATGTATACAATAATGAATCATTCCACAATAGTCCCTGAGGGGATTTCCTCTCTGGAGTACTCTATCAACCTCTGTTTCCAGTGCACCCCAAACACTGCCTGGTACCTCTACATTCCAAATATTTTTGAGAAAAAGGAACAGTTATTTGCAGCTTTTCTTACCTTACTCCTTTCATGTCTCTGTAAAGTATCTGGTTTAGAACATACGGAGCATCACTTGCAGTACATGCCACGTAGCGCAGGAGATTTTCTCCCCGCTCTGGTGAGAGCTGGTTCTCTTCCAAAAGGGCAATATATGCACTGATCTTCTTGTTACCCCCATGGGCTTCTGCATCCTAGCAACCAAATGTTTCCCATTACATTATGTACATTAGCCATTGGCCATTATACTTATTTCATGTACTTAGCACTTGTCTCATTTTCGCTGAGATGATGTTCTGGGTCACTGATTTTGTATCTCATGCACCAACTGCATGACATGTCTGTGTATGTGCTGTGATCGTGTCTGATCCGTATGCTCTGTTACAAGCAAAGACACTTAGCATTTTGATTGGGAAGAAAAATTGATTTCTTTTTTCTTGCTGCTAATGGGGAGCAGTTCATATAAAAATAAACCTTAATTATAAGCCTAAGTGCCTAAGCCAAACTCCTATGGATTTCTTCTTCATAGGAAATTCCTTTGGAAAAATCAGACAAACAAGTGTTTTAGAGTTGCTACATTTACAAACCTAAATATTATAAGAACACTTCAGCTACTGTGAGAGAAGTTTGCTTTGAGGAGGGCTTTAATAGACAAACATCTAAAGTTGCAGCGGCAAGCTAAAAATTAAACTATATCTCCACTATAAATTAACCATCTTTGTCCCAAACTGAGCCTGGTATGTTTAATTTCAAAACTCTAAAATTAGAACTATGGATTTCCAGATTTGATCTGAGAAAGTCCTTCAAAAAATGAGACATAAGCATCCATGAAATCCATTCTGGTTTGACAGAGCATGGACGAGAATTCTTGTATTGCAGACCTGACCTGTGACCGTCTCCTGAGCACCAGCTAAGTGTAGAAAAGCACATGGAAACCAGGCTCAGACCAGCTTCCCATGCTACCCACAAGTTCCACTCAAACACACTGTGATTTGCAGTCAGTGTCACTCGTGCTCCCTAGGATGGGTACCTGGGCAAGGGCTTTAAACACTGCTTTGTAAACTGGTTCCATGCTTGCTCTGCTGGTCTCAGCTGCTTGCTGGATATTGTGCAGCCACTTCCTCCTGGCTAAGCCTTTCAGGCACTCCGTGTGACTCCGTTTCACGCTTCTGGTCAGAAATTCCACCAAGTCATCAATAGCTTCATCCTCATCACCAGTGAACTCAGAAGCAACTAACTCAAGGAAAGTCTGGAATGCCTTTGGGGACAGCTTCCCCACCCTGCTGAGCTGTGGGTAACAGGAGCAAAGCTGTTCCCTTGCTAGTAGAAAAAAACAGAAAATAAGAAAGGGACAGTATGAATAAAATGTTCTGCTTTTCTAGTGCAAAATATGAATCAAGCCCTAAACTGGCTTTGGGTGGAGAGCTCCTGTCTGTCATTCTGGATTTCTTCCAGCTGCCTCCCAAATGTAAGATGTTACCCTGACAGATAAAACTCCAGCTTCAAAACTGGATGTACCTTTTCCTCTAGATGCGTACGTTCTCACCTACTCTCTCACCAAGAGATGCAGGCGTGGAGCAAAAGGAGCAAGAGAGCTTTTGTAAGAAATACAGGGTTTGGAAGAACACGTTAGAGCAGCTCTGGCTCACGGGGGTGCTCTTGCACAGTCTTTCGAAGTTGCAGGCAGCTTCCTGGCATTGGGAAGCCGGGATTCTCCTGGTACTCAGCCCAATCTGGGCTCGCCTGATCACGCTCCTGGCAGTGCCTCTCCTGAGCACTGCCATGACTAACGCTTTCATCATTTTTTCTGCATCCTGTTCTCAAGTCCTGTTGGACCCAAAGAAGTAAAGAAAAGGAAAGAGAGCTATTAGTCAGGGTGCTTCCGGGCAGGGAGCTGAGCAAGCAAAGATATATAGGTAGAAGTGTGACTTTGCTGTTAAGCAGAGAGTATTTTGCGATCAATACATACAGTGGTCTGTAAGGAGCAGTGTAAAGGAAAATGCTTTGATCAATGATGCACAGGAACAGGCAGGGAGCTGCCTTGATTGCCTCCCAGTGCACCCAAGGCTCAGATGTTTATGGGAGCCAAGAGCCTTCCCCCTCTCCTGCAGAACGTAGGGGGCATTTTATCACTGATTTTAGCTGTAGAAGTAAAAAAGTACTAAATAGCCCCAGTCATGGTGGAGCTGCCTGTTAATGCTGTCTTATCCTGCCCATCATTTAAAGAGCATTCAGTATTTTTTAATTTAATTTCTGATTTTGGGGCAGAACTAGGAGGGAGAATTTTTTGATGACATAAAAATGCCTGGATTTTCACCTCTACTTTTTCCTCTCTTTGAGGAACAAGATGAAGAAAGAAATACACATGAAGTTGAACATGGCATGATCAGTGCCTTCATTACTGAGCCACAGCATAATGAATTATTTTCCCCATTATATCTGTAATGTTACACTTTTCACTTACAAGGAAAATCAAATAATTCTACCCACTTTTCACTGTGTGTTTTCATTCAGGAGGAGTGCAATGTCTATGAACCTTTCCCCTAAACCTGCTTGTGCCAGGATGTCTTTGAGAGATTAGACTGAAGCTGCTAGAAATAGTTTTATGTTGGTTGTAGGCGGTATTGATTTTGCTATGCTATCTTTCTATTTATTGGTGTTTTAGTTTATGAGCTCTTCTTGGAAGGGACTGTGTCCTTCCATATTTCTATAGTGTGTTTTGGCATGCTTTGAATCCAAGAGACCTGTGAACTGCCAGTTTCTTCTGTGGCTGTGCAGCCTGGAGACTATTAACCATACCATACTGATGCACTCCCCACCCCACCAGCTGCCTCAAGTGAGCTGAAGAATAAAGACATTTTGGTGGTTGCCAAAATGAGCCATTTTCATTAATGCATGGCAGAACAAGCAAAATGAAGATATGCATGGAGATGAAAAAACAGTCCTCTTCACCCAAGCATACATGCAGACATGTTCTTATTTGCTAATACAGTATTTCAGAGCACCTAATGCTGGCATGTTAATATGTATGAGGCTGCCAGACAGGTCCAGGTGAACCTGCAGCATTTCTGTTTGACCCAAGTCTACTCTGTCAAGGACCAAATTTCCTAAGTTTATTCAGAGAAATGAACCAACAGAGAAGTGAGGCTCGTAGTTGTTATCTATCTAATTCATGAGAACTGTGCAACAGTGTGCATTGCTAAAGGCTATTTGAGACCCATAAGGAAAGCTCATGTTCTCTCCTATGAGATACATTCCTGCAGATAGCACTGTAAAATGTATCTATTAAAAATACCTGGATAACACAGATAGGCTAGACTAAAAGTGCAAAATGTGTCCTCATGTTTTACACGTTTTTCACTGCTGTATCACAACTATATATTGCATGTGACAGCTGAAATAACTTTTTCAACACACCACAATGTCATGAAAGCATTGGGCTACCTCTCTGACTGGGAATCTGTTGCAGAGGAGTCTCGCACAGGAGGAGGGGATGGAACTATGCATTAACAAGTAGGTCTGGATAACTGTTCCTTTTCATTTTATACATCACACCATGTATGCTTATGACTGCTTGCAAAAACAAAAGTGATTGGTCCTTGCCAACAAATTCTTCAGCGCTGTCATTGAATGGTTCAAGGCCTACTATGTTGACATTGTTCTCTTAGAGCAGAGCTGTTTCCTTACCCTTCCTCAAGGCCTCTTTTTCCGTCCCTTCCTTGAATGTGCTTAGAACAGCATCCACCTCTTCCAGGTCCAGAAACCCAGATGCATTGTTGTCCCATTTTTCAAACAGTGCCTCCAGAAGCAGTTTCCGCTGGGCCAAGTGAGAGATGCTGTGAACCTGCAGCAGAGGAACAGCTGGTCTTTGGTAACTCCTAGACACTGATGTTCAGTGGCTACAAAAATATGAAAATACAGTATTTCCTATGGGTCAGGCCAATTCTGTAAATGCACAGCTCAGACCTGGCAATGAATCATTCAACCTGGGAGATATTTGGAAGTGCTAAGCACAGCTGACAGTTCCGTTTTACCAGGCAGAATCAGCACTGCAGGAGGTTATTTCCCAGTGAATAAATGAAGCCCGTGCTGGATCTAAGGTAAGATCAACTCAGGTAAGTGGAAGTTTCCCAGAATACAAATGTCTTCTCAGCAAGAACTAACCACAGCCTTGTTAGCAACACCCAAAGATGTGACAGGTTGTATTTCCATACGTTGATATTTCGCTGGCGCTGCCCTGAAGTACGTGGGCTCCAAGCAAACGCATGTACAATGTGTGCTTTAAACCCCGTCCTCACACAGCACACGGTGATAAACAGCTGGAGTGGGATTCTCTCAAAGGCCAAAACACCAGCAGTGTGTCTTGTGTTCAGCATGAGGACAGTAGAGCCGTCAGATCCAATATCTCATCCAAATTAGGTCAGCAGCACGGAGGGAAATAGAAAGAGGTCTGAGGAAAAAGCAGCTAGAGAGGCTACTATGGACAGACCCACCACAAAATGTATCTGTGCTCTCAAGTGACATGGGGCACCCTGAAGGTCTGCATGAGGATATAGCTGAAGGGGAATATATTTTTTCAACACGTGGCAAGAGCACCTTCCATTATAAACATGAAGAAGCATGTGCACAGTCACACATAACCATGCACATAGCAAAATCAAACACACTTGTTTTAAAATCCTCCCCAAAACACCGACAACCTCATGCACATGCCAGTGCAGTAGGTCAGAGATCAGGCTCTTGGCTATTACAAAAGTGAATAAGCAGAATGGAATGTTTTGAGCTCTTTCACAATTAACTATCAACCTGCTGTCTCACTGAGTCCAGCTCTACAACAGACAGACAACCTCTTACAGGATGAGTCTGTCATCACTTGTAGAACTAAGGGCTAGAGAGAGAGGATCCGTATGAAAACAAAGGGGTAAAGGGTTTCTTGAAGAAATAAAGAATGCAAGGCTGTGAGTGAATAGCTCTGGCAGCATCAGAATAAAAGTTGTCTTTGTCAGAGTCTGTAGGCATTTGCTTGTTTTTTGTTTGGACATGGGATCAGCAAAACTTATCAATATTTACTTTTTCTAGCTGTTCCATTTCCTCCTCTTCTCTCTGTTTGTATCTGTCTTTGATAAATGCAATAAGCCTCTTCACAGTAGGCAGAGAAATGTCTTCACCAACAAATGTCTCCATGAGCTGTACAAACTGTGGCAGGTTGAGGCTTTCATCAAAGGCACTCCTAGTATGAGAAGCCCAACGGTTCTGAATCTCTGCCATGATGTGACATAAGTCTGAAAGGGAGAAAACACAGTGTGTCACAGGGAGCCAAATGCTGCCCTACAGCCTGCCACGTGGCAGATATCAACACAGTCCTGAATCCTGCACTTCCTATCCAGTGAAACTATGGCTGAATACTGACTGACCCTGGGCTCACTATGAGCTTAATCTGCATATACCTTTCTGACAGCATCTCTTCAGATTTATGCTCCTGTCCAGCATGGATGCTATGATATAACCAGGTGAAAACACTGAATACAGGTGAGCTGAAATTACTGTTACGCAGCAAGTGGCCTTCCAAGACAAAGACTACACTGCTTTTACCTATAGATATGGTACTTAGGGACATGGTTTAGCAAGGGCTTGGTAGAGCTAGGTTAGTAGAGTGAGGTTAATGGTTGGACTCGATGATCTTAAATGCCTTTTCCAACCTAAATGATTCTATGACTATCTTGTAGTCAGCTTCAGGAATTAGTGTTTGTGTTCTTGCCCAAGCTTTCAGCTCACAGCAGTACTGGCATGTCTGCAGACACTGTCAGGCAATATGAGTCCACGTGAACGTACAACTTTGTGACCAAATACCTGGAAACCTAGTGTTCTCACACTTCCAGTCCTCTGGAATTCTCACTCCATAGCTGCTATACCTGCAGCTTAGGTCATAAGTCAGAAGGTCACCTGGTGAAAGATAAAATATACCTTGTAATGATAAAAGCTTTTAACAAAGACACGAGATACAGCTTTTCTAGAAGTCTTTAAATACACATATCCAAGCTATAGTTTCTAAAGCAGATGAAAAGAGCTGACATGAGCAGTCACCTGACCATGGCACCTCAAACTCCTGGCTAGCTTCAGCTGGAGAATCCCAACTGTCTGAGCATTCTGGACCTGCAATTTTAAAAAGAAATATTCTGTGAACCAGAGCTTACTAGTCTGAGCACCCTGCTGATTAATACGTAAAATATACCTCTGTGTCTCTGGAGTTAGCCTTGTTATCAGTAGCTGTTTATTTTTATTGTCTGGAAATACTGCCTCCTGAAATTCACCTAGTGAATGTTTCATTTCTTAAGCCCAGGTACAGATACCCATTTTAGCAAGGGTAGGGTGGGAATCTGCTCTGAAAATGGAAGCACTGCATGCCCCAGACAACTCGGAATGCACATCCAGGGACTGGCTGAGTGACAGGTGAGTGCTGTAGACTGGAAGTTAACCACAGAAGGCTGTAGGTACCAGTGGGCTGTACCATCAGCTTTACAGCCCTTTACATAATACACTGTAACTAGATTGTTCTGGCAATGTAGACCCAGTTCTTGCAGTGTTTTAAACTGTGAGACACGAGTGTATTCACAGGGCACTAGCAAGGAAGGTGGTCCTTCTGGTATGTTGAAGAAAGTATCTCTTACAAAAGACACAGTTGCCCAACCACAGCCTTCCCAGAACATGGGCCTTTGTACACAATTAAGAAGTATTGTAGTCCTTTAGAAACACAGTGAGATAATAAAATAAAAGGTTCTTGCTATGTGATCTCATAATGTATCTCCCTATGGGCAATCACAGTCTAAAAATTATTAAAAGTCATTTCTATGTTTAACATGCTCAGGCTTCTGTCTTGCTATACTAACATTACAGAGTGAAACAGAACATAAAGTTTCTCCTTATTATAAAAATGCTGCTGCTTCAGAAAGTCCCTACTTGAATTAAAGTGTCTGCTCAGTGCCTTAAATACAGATCACCAGCAAAGTGACTCACCTGCCACCCTGTGAGAGGAACACACTCTAAAACCCTGAATGAGAACAATGTGCTGAGAAGATATCAAAGCTATGGAGTTATGTATTCAGAAATCACTCTCATGCTTTCAATAGTTTTGAAATGGATTAAAAACACACCTATAGTTAAAGCAATCCAAATGTGTATGTTGAAAAATATTGAGGTCTGCCAGAGTAAAGGAGAATGCTTTACCTTTACCCTGGTCTTGCAGAAGGTCCTCATCTGGCAGTCTTGTCTCTGAGCTTGTCTGTTGACCGGACTGGCTGCCATACTGCCTAGAAAAACTCTCTTTTCTTGTAGGAGTTTCTTTCACAACCTCTGCAGCTGGAGCATCCTGTTTTGAAGCAATGACATCCATGCCTGCCTCAGCTGTGTCTTTTGAGATCATGGTTGTAGCTTCAGGTGTTGGACCTGAAATTGTGTTGGTTGTCTCTACAATCCAATTGTCCTCCTCCTGATGGACTTGCTCTTCTGAGCTAGTTTCTCTGTCTGAGATACAATAATCTTCTTCCCTATTTGCTTCTGTATCAGGCTCTCTACCCACACTAAATTCCTCTTCCTCCACCTGGTTTTCAGATCCAGGTTCTCCATCTCTACTGAGACTGTACCCAGTAGAGGCTGATCCTGGGAAAGCTTCCTCCTGTCTGTCACTTGCAGACTCAGTTTGCCTCTCGGTTTTGAAGTCTTCCTGAAAACTGGATTTCTTACTCTGTATTGTATCTCCATCCAAATCACTAGCTTCAAAATCAGTTCTTTTCACCACTGATGCAGTGTCCTCTCCTTCCTTTCTCACTTCAGCATCGCTTGATTCTGCTGCTTGGTTTTCTTCCTTAGAAATGTCTCCAGTCTCAGCTTCACTCATGCCCATTTGTTCCAAAAGACCTTCTCTGACACTAGTTCTTGTTCTATATGTATGTTGTCTATTATCACCTACAGGTTGATATGCTGAACTCTCTCCCTCAGAAACTTCTGTTGGAGACAAGACTAACTTTTCATTGGGTTCTTCACAAACTTCCTGGTCATCAAGGCTTTCCCATATATCCGCAAGCTTAATCTCCTGCAGCTCAATTATTGGCCCTAAAATAGAAAAAAAAATATTGATAAGATGATAGTTTGCATTGGTTTTAAGTTCTCTAATACTGCATAAGAAAATTTTTTTAAAAAGAAGACAAAATTGCTATTCCCTAGCAAATACAAACTGCCAGAAAGTACCTTCTGCAAGCATGCATCTCTGAAACACAAAGCTTCAGAATAATGTCTTGGCTTGCACATATTATTGTGGATTACACCATATCTCTTTTGAAATAAATACCATGTTTCATAATTCTCCATGCTAAGAAGGAAAGCTGTAATTTGTCTTGCATTTGATCTTAGTAATCAATTAATATCCAATATCTTAAAAATATATTACTGTTGTATAAATGATTCTCTGTGGTTTTTCTTTATCTTTTCATGTTCCTGGAAAAATTTTAGTGCAAACACAAAATTAGTTTCTAATATTGCTCAGCAAGAAAGAAAAATTGTCTCAGGAAAAGCAGTCTTTCTTTAATCCTACTTCCAAAAAGTATTTCAGAATTTTGTAGGAAGGAAGAGTTGTGGATGCTGAAGTATTTCTGAACATTGCATCACAGTTTGCAAAACATGCTTGCAAATTATGGTGTATGGGCCACAGCATTCATTTGGGTCCTTTATTTAGGCTTTGTCCATTTCTGGTAACACTTATAAAACCTATATTAACTATACAACCTCCTAATGATTTAACCACAATTGAAACACCCCATGTACTTACACTGTCTTGGGTTACAGAATCCCCTCTTAGCAATCACTGGGCTTCTGTCATAGAAGTCTACCAGCAGGGCATGCACTTTTTGTCTATCTAAGAGACCAACCTAGACAAAAAAAAAACCAATTATTGGGTTTTTCTTGTGCTTCTTGGCACTTATATCAACATTTGCAGTGGTCTCTCTTATTTCAGGACACTTTCCTTTACAACTTACCTTGGGAGGAATGTGTCACAGTAAAGCTGTCTATGGAAGACAGGAGCATTACAACAGGAGAACCAATTCCAAGGTCCTATACCCTGTTACGCTACCTTTCTGGGTTCCTAAATTTACTAGAAAAGGTTATGTTTCTTCGTCCTATGTGTGTGACTGGGGAGTGTGATGAAAGATTCCTGCCCTTCATACAGAGCCTTGTTGGCAGAACAGGTACAGTATCCACTGTAAATACCAGCAGGCCATCTGTGTTTGTACAACCACCCAAAAGTTGTCTCCACTTTTAACTAGTGCCAACTTTAGTGGCTGCAGAGTTGAAACATGTTGACCCAATTTTCTTGTCACCTAGATATTGGCAGGTGATGATTCTCAGTTGTTTTCAGCAACATTCTGTGATCTATGAGTAATTAATTCCTTTAGCAACACAGACTAAACAAGACTTGCCATTTACTCAGGGATAGGTCAGTGTTAAACCACTTGATTGTTTTTCTGGAAATGTGATGTCTGTATCTTGAACACCACAATATGCTTCTTAGTGAGCAAGACGGGAAGAACCCTCACTCCGAAAAGGTCACGAAAAAGCAGACTTTGTTGTTGCTATACTGCAAGGAAGGTAATCAGCAGTGTTTGAAAACTAATCTCTGACTAAATTCAGTCCCATTTAAAGATCCTGGACTTCAAACATTCCTAAAAAATTATGCAGATTCAGTTGTAATGTATAAAAGAAACTATAAATTTAAAATTCACAGAGCTACTGCCTTTTGGGACATTACAGCAGTGATTCAACTGTGTTCTGATACTGTCTTGGAAAGTTTCTGCTTCACTGTATAGTCCAGGCTGTTCTTGCTGAGCTGCCATCCTTCTGGATGCATGCATTTGAAATCATAATAATGATCATGTGGATACCTTCTAATTTGACTGTAATTTAAACACTGCTTTCTCAGCTCCCTGGCCCTAATTGCAACTCACTGAGGCAGCCAGCCACACTCCCCATGCAGACTGGAATAACTGCCTGCTACCAAACAAATGTAAATGAGGAACTGAAACAACTGCTTTGCTGTGCTTTGCAGAATGAGTACTACAGGTAATGGATCACATTCAATTGGTAGAAGTCTTGGGGTTAGTTTGCATCTTTTCTCTTCTCTGTGGGTACAGTACAGCAGAACTTATTGGAGCTGTACAAAAGAAACCAGGCCAGGTCTAAAAGAACTGCATGGTCCACTTTGCAGTTTAGTGAATTCAATAGGCTACCTTGGAGGCTAGAAACAGCAACCATGTTTATGCTCTGGTCATTTTATTCTGGACAGCAATAGTGCCTGTGCTGATAGCTGCTCACTCTCGTTATGTTGTGCTAGCATTTTTGGCTCTTTGCCTCTGAGATTCCACCGGGATTAGTAGCATGGAGATGGTGATTACTGCCACAGAAATAATAGGAAGAAAGTCACACTGAAACATTAAAGGGAAAGAAGGGATCCTTTCAAAATGTATGGCAAAGATAGGACTCAGCTTTATATATTACTCTATCCAGGAGGATCCAGCATAGCTCTTTGTGACAGCAATAAGAAAATGAAATGCCATCTAACTGAGAAGTAGACATATTTCTTTCCTCATCCCTGAAAGAGCAGCTTGCCTGCTAGTCTCTAAAACACACCATTGGTGTTGAAACTTACTGTGTAATTCCATTCTCTTAGAGGTAATGACATTATTAGCATGACATTGTAGAGCACAGTTCATTCTGGGTAGGCCTGTTGTAAACATCACTAGAGGAGTGCTGGATGGAATATATAATTCTGTAGGGCAGAAAACTAAGATTACGGCAAGTTTGCTATGTAGCAGCCAGCAACTGCCTAACTGAGGCTACTCATAATAAGTACCATACTTTTTGGATAAAGTCCAAGTTTTTAGCAATAGCTTGTGCCATTGATTCTTCAACTCCTACTAGTTTTCAAGTAAGTCTAGGTTTCTTTTTTTTTTAATGGGGATGCAGGTATTTTCAGAGGCTGATAGAGTTTAGAGCTGCTGAAAAACAAATTACAGCTCTTGAGTACCAGTTCCAGCTCTCTAACTGACTCATTGTGTTTTAATTTCCTGCCTATAAACTGTGGTTGAAGTTCACAGTACTTTTTTCAGAGAGGTTATAAAGATAGATTACTTTGCATTTTAAATTTAAACTATTATGAGATTGATAGAAGCCCTAAAGGTGTATAAATTAATGCAACATAATTAACACAATGTATGTTACTATTGTAGTCATGTGCACATTTGTTAAGGTCAATCTATACCAGGTTATTTTTTCTGAAGTACAGCTGAATAGACAAATTAACACTCAAACATTCTGAAAGTGCTGTGGGAACAGGCAATGATCAGAAGTAGTAAAGCTCATGGTTAATTTCTCCTCCAGAATCATGAAACTTCAACTCCAAATCAACATATCAGGTCATCCAGTTTCTAATTAGCCACCACTTTATAGGCTATTGGCTATTTCTGCACTTAAGAACTATGAATTTGAAGACAATGCAGCAGCTATTGTCCTCCAAAATAATGCTGAGTTAGCACAAAGAGAGCATCTGGAGTAATGGAAAATAAAAACGGGCAGTGACGCAGAGAAATTCCAAACTGGAATCATCACCATATTGAAATCTTGTTGAGATTTGCCTACCTTTCCATAATCACAATCTAGGAAGAGATCAGCAAACATTTGCCTCCACAGATCATGTCTTATTGCTTCTTGGAAGTCATCAGCACACTGAGAGAGATGTTTCAGGATTTCTTGGAACATGTCATCTGAAAAATGTCCGGTGTAGGAATGGACATACTGTGGCGAGAAAGCAGTAGTGTAAATGGTTATCTTTCTTCAGGTATTGTCACCTTTATTTGAACTGCATGCAGTGAAATACATGTGAATTTGTAGTTTAATCTCCTAACGTAATGCAAACTTGGTGTGTGGATGCTGCGCTGCCTACTTTGTTCTTTCTTTCCAAAGCAGCAATATTCTCCAAGCACACCTGGGAGACTGCTGCACGAGGCTCTGCACAAATACACCTTGAACAGTTCCTTTCCTAGCCCAGAGGTCACTTATCATGTTCAGTGGTTCAGAAAGGCTGGATCAGAATCCCTTCTGTGAAATGCCATTGCTTAAGCTAGGTTATCTCAGGGAGCATAGAAGTTCTCCATGGTTTTCTGCAGCACTTAGTATTCCCAACTTTACCCCCAAGGAGGCAATTTGAAACGTTAGTTTTTGCAGAACTGACAGTCACTCAACCCTCTAATGCCACAAAACGTCCATTGCCCACAATGTCAGTGTTTAGAAAACCAGTCTGGATACAATAAAAAAAGGAAAGAACCTTCTGAAAATGAGCCTGCTGTCACCCAAGTCCTCTCACACTGGGAATACTACTGACTCAATATTTATTTTAACTTCTAGCCTTGGAGACACTTTAGCACTTTGGATTTATAGCCATGTGGTTTTTATGAGCAAAAGCAATATGGTTCTAAAAATGTGGTGTGCATGACATAAATAATAATGGCCATCAGAACAAACCACAATCCCAAAGCCTGTGCTGAATTATTATAGCAGGTTTCTGGAGCCAGCCACTGTAACAGAGAGCCCATAGAGTTAAAAGGAAGAATTTGCAAAACACAAAATGTTTCCCATTATCCCATTTTTAGAGTATGGATACCTGACATAAGTGCTAGAACATCTTGGGCTTGTTCAAATGCTGCACAGGCATTAATGAACTGAAATATTAATATATGTTATTATTATTCATGTTTATATTGCATCATTTCCGAGTATATGGGACAAGTGGAAGAGAAGAAAAGCAGCAGTCAGTGGCCTGAGGGGTGGCTGGTGAGAAAGCAGAACTCCTAACACAATGTATGTTTTTTCTGCATTTCAGTATAAAAAGAGAGGATGTAGGTGGGTTGGAGAGGAGGCAGCATATCTGGGTCTACATGTATCTACTAGCTTTTCAGAGCTATTACAGCCTGGAGCCCTGTGACAGAAGCACCTTAAAGATGACAGCAGCTGGGAGGAGGCAGGTTGGACAAACGGCTTGTTATTTTGCACATCATCTCGATGGCACATCCAAAGGTTTGTGTATTAATACTGCTGTCTAACAGCTCCACAGAAAATTCTTTAGAAGCGTATGTTTGGCTATGTGGGCAGGAGGAACTATTGTAGAATCATAAGCTTTTCTTATCTGCTGTGTAAAACACTCTGCTGTGTAAAGTACTGTACACAAAAAAAGCACACATTTATTTATTATTAACCAAGAGATTTTGACACCCATCAGAAGAAAGCTGGCACACCTACTTCTTGCTACCCAGTGTGAGACCTCACTGCAGTTTGTGAACACATTCTCATTGATAACAATGGATCTTTGCTTTTTGTTCCTGCTGATCTTAGTGGAAATCAAGGAAGCCACATGCAATCATGAAAAAAATTCCAACCTTTAAAGTCTGATTCGGACCCTCCAAAGGCAATGTGAGTAGTTCCCTTGGGGTCAATAGCTTTGTGTCAGACTGCTAGGAGTTCTGCATGTTCAAGTAGAAAGCCTGCGAAATAAACTACTAAGGACTGGTCTCTGGGATTTAAACGCTTTTAATATAAATGACCCCATGAGCTTGTCGTGAAGGATGTAAAAATTCAACAGCTGCTGTTTTGCATGTTCAAAAAAACCAACTCCGAAACACAACAACAACAATGTGTGAGGTCTCTACTGAGTTTCTAAGCCTTCAAGTAACCTAAAGCTGCACTGAATTCAAGGGCAAAAAAAAGCACCATTTAATTTTAAGGTCCATTAAAAAGCAATGCTTTCCACATGTGAAAGGGACCAGACCGGTGCAGAGAAAGATCATCTCTCTTTCTGGTTCTAGTGGATGATGCAAACTGATGCACAAAGGTAAGTTATAGCTGAGGATTAGAAACAGCCCTGTCCCCAGAGCCAGGCCTGTGATTATGGAGCAGTTCCCAAGGGAAGTGATGAAAGCTTCATCATTTGATTCAATTAAAACCAGTATGGAAAAAGCATCAGAGAATATGTTCTGAGAACAACGTTGCACTGGCTGGTAAATCAGACAGCTTTATAGTCCATATCTTTTGTACTTCTGATCTCTCATGTCAGATCTTTAATTAAAAGAAATAAAATAAAGAGTACACAAAATATATTTTAAAACATTTTTCTAATGCTAATGGAGCAGGACTTCATTCAGTGCTTATACCATAGGGGTTATGGATTGATGCTTCATTTCCGTGACAAAAGCAATTCTCTGGGCTCCCATTATCCACAATAGCTTTCTTAATTAAATGCAGTAATTCTGAGGTTAAATTTAAAAATACCTCATTTCATGCTTAAAAAAGCTTTCAACAAGTTATCATAAAAATACATCTCTGTGCAAAATACCAAACATGTTAGTCTCCTGAGAGTGAAGAAGGCACAAAAATCACACATGGTTGCTTGAAATTAGTCTGCACAGCTGCTTTATGCTCTGTTTTTAATTATTATAACAGCACCCACTAGCACTGCTGCAATTGAGGGCCTGTCATTATTTCTACTCTAAACATCCCTTTTCACAGGGTTAATTACCCCAACATAAAATTTAGCTCTGTTGTAGGTAGAAATGGCTGGCAAAGTCTCGGCCTGGAGAGTTTTTCAGTAAATATAATTTGAACTGATTTGGTTGTTTTCAAATTGATGAAGAACAGACTTCAGGGCAAAAATGGTAGAGCTTCTCATCCCAGTTCATCACTTGTTTGGTTTTTCTACGGTTAATAGAACTTTATCAGAAATAACAATACTTTCAGGACACTACTAACTACCTCAGGCTGATGGTTATATTGGGACACCAAACCACCATTGAGCAGCCAACACAAAACCTGAATTCACAGGTGATTCAGGGCTGTGACATTCTAGAAAGGGACGGAGAGGGATGTCCTAAAAGCTACTTACTGCTTCTGGAGTAACATGTCAGAGAGTGGTACAGGCTGCAGCTCTGACCAAACCAAAATAATTCCCCCATGCTGGCCAGAATGGAAGCATTGTGACAGCAGGGGATGGATATGGAGCTGGATATGGAATGTCCTGATACAGCCAGTTACATGGGATGCTGGAAAAGTGAAGCCCTTCACTTACTCATCTCAGCTGTCCCAAGGGAAGTGCTACTACCTTCTGATAAACATATTCGGAATCAGATGCTCTTATTTCATTTCTCACCTCTGTGAATTCATGTATGTTTACTTTTTTTTCCAACGTGTCTACGACTTCCAGCTTCCTGTCATAGATTGCTAGTAAAAAATGAAGGGATTGATTTAGAAAATAAACAGCTGTGGGGTTGCATATTGTACACATTTTTTTTTTGCACACTGATATGTTACATTAACTTTCTTCTCATGTTGGATTACATTTACATGAGGTTATCCTACAGAGTAGCTGAAGCATCTGACTGTATAGAGGCTACCCAAATCTGATTCTTACATATTTCTCTTGCTGAAAATTTATTCAGAACTGTATTGTCATAATTATTCTTGACATATGTTGGTGCAAATTGCAACGATTTTCACAGTACTTGCAACTAATTATGTGAGGGAAGAAATTATTTTTGATTTAACAAACAGACGAAACAGCCTCTAACTTCTGGGGACAAGGATTCTGCTTTGCAAGAGCAGCATCCGAAAGTTCTCCCAAGAAGCCCTGTGGGAATATTTTTACTGATCATTATATGCAAAACTATCTTTTGGTCAGCTTCTGGGCTGCTATAAAGGAACTGAATAGCTACGTCAAATGGCTACACAGATTTCTAAATGAGGTCTTTGAGCACAGACATGCTATTTCTGTTGGGATTATTTTTCTGTTCTTTCTTCTACGGTGTATCAGGAATAAAGAGAAAATTCATCATTGAAAGCATTTATCTCTTGTTGCTTAAGACATTCCTGAATTGTACATTATCTTTATTAAACTATAAAACAAAGCTTAATGTTCCATTAATGCATATTGGATGCTATTAAATGGAGTACATTAAGAAATTGAGCTGCACTGTTAGTGAAATATGACATAAAGCACCTCCAGCATCTGTAGAGCCAGCATCTGGACAGAAACTTCCTCCTCAACCTCACGTCCCAGTATCTGTTCACACTGGAGAACTACAGCTACCACAGCAGGAGCACAAGAGCCATGTTTGGCATTTGCACAATGTGGCACAAATATAGGATGATTACTCAGAGGAACAATTGTGTGATACAGAAAGGGCTGAGCAAGGGCACGCTCTAGGCAGAGGTGACTCCAGCAGCAAGCAGAAATACACTCTGGAGGTTCCCTGCTTATCATCCCACCTTCCAGCAAAGGCAGATGTGTTATTATTGATGATCATTACTGGCTATTGATGTAAAGGGCAGGCAGCAGGCTGTATGCTGCCACTTCAATGTTCCTGGCTCTAGCTATTCAATTATCATTATTTGGAGAGGTCAAGTGTAAGCTATGTAAAGTGGACAGGAATTGCAGAAATCTTTCTGTGCTGAGTGCTCTGATGCAGAGGCCCTTGTGCTGTGCGTCACTGGCACGTCTGAGACTGGCAAAGGGAACGGCTAGACAAGACGTGTGAGTTGGTGAAGTGTTAGGTAAGCTTCCACGTTTTCCCTGAAACCATAAAAGGTAACAACACAGTCAGACTTGGATTTTTTCGATCCTGCCTTTCCTCCATACCTCCCAGTATGCCAAGCTGTCCATGGGATTTCCAAGGATGAAGGAGACATGAAAACTTACCTTGTCTCACATCTATGGAAGTAGAAGTAATGACATCTGGAAAAGACTTCAAGGCACTCTGAACCTACAAATCAAGGTAATAGACAAAGGCCTGTTTCATGCAGACAATAGTAGGCAATTACTAAAATAAACCACCCAGAATAATTAGTCATATTGGCCAGCAATGCTTCTTACCACACATAGGCGTGGTCTGTTAAATGTAGACCTTGTCTATGTTGTGCAGTGTGTAACCACAGACCAATTTCCTAGGGCCCTCATGTGACTTGTAAGAAAGATGTGTGTACCAAGAGATGTATTACAATTACTGCAAAACTCATCTTTTATGAGCTGCAGTATCAATTCATATGAGTCACAGGGACAGGAAGAAGATTTAATGGTGGCCACAGGAGAACAAGAGTGGTCACCCCATACCTTTTTAAGGGGATTCTGAGGGATAATCAGCTGCAGAGAAGGACATTCAGTGACAAGGCATATATCCCATATTTAGCTTCCCTCGTTACCATTGCAATCGGTATTCTGCCACTGACATCCACTCTCCACTCATTGAACTGACTTGTCAGCGCCTCCTTTCTCATCTCTATCAACTGAGACTTCATATTTTTCACCTGCTCCCTTTCTTTAAGTTTGCTCTTTGCTTCAACCTTCAACCTGGACAGCCTGCAGGACATGGGAATAAGGTTTAGAAAAATACCATCATAAATATATTTAAGACAGATTAAGCCTACCCTAAAGAACAAAAGGAAAGGAAACAACTTCTTACTGAAATTCTTGTACAAGCACATTTTTTTTCCAAATAAATACTTGATGTTTGGGGCACAAAATGACTAGCGTGACTACTGGGTGAAATATTAGTAATCTGTGTGTTCAGAGGGCAACTTCAAGGAGGTGAGAGCATTTATATTCTGACATGCATCATCTCCTGAAATCTAGTGTAACTATGAATCTGAAGAAATATCTGTCACATATGTGCATGTGGGGAGAGCCTCTTGTAGAGTATATGGTAGATATGTAAGGGAAAATCATCTGTCCAGCTCTCCTAGATTGTGTAGTCTCAACAGTAATAAATTTTACCTTCACATTTATAATGCCATTAATCATTTGTTGTGTAGATGTCCTTCAATTTCTTTTCAATTTCATCAGGAACACAGGTGCCTAATTTTGCTACATTTGACTTACCAACAAAATTGCATCAGTATGCATTTCTCTCAAAGCCTAAATATCATTTCACATGAGCACTTCGCTGGCAAAGAACAACGTTCAATTAAATTTCTTAAGCAGTCTCATCCAATAAAGTCCTTATTGCCTTAGGACAGGATAACACACGAACCTCGCTGTCATTTTGAACACATGGAGTTTGTAAGCTTGGTACCTCCCTTTCGTCCTCCTTCTGTTTTACCTCCTACTATAATCACCCAGCCATGTTTTTCCCAATCCTCCATTTTGCACAATAAAAGAACTGAATAAAATTGATCCTGTAGAACTGACCTGCTTTGGTTTTGGCTTTGTTCATTTATAAAATAGAAAAAAAGTCTTTAGGAAGTTCAAAATGCTTAAAGCCAAAGGATCAGTTCATGTGGAGAGAGCAGTTTTGCTCACGGAGGCTGCTGGAATCTCACCCTGCCCTGGTCACCTCTGCAGCTCTCACCTCCAGCCTCGATAAGCTCATCAGAGTACAGGGAATTGCTCCTCTTTTGTACCTGGGAACACACTAGTCCAGAAACTATATTTTAACAATTTCTGCTCCCATCTCCCCCGTGTTTCACGTATTGTGAAGATGGGCTGATTCTGTCCCTGCTCTTTTCTGTTGCTATGGGGTAATCCTAGAAATTACAAACCAATGATATTGTCTTTAATGAAAAAAAGTCCTTTTAACATGTTACAGCAATACACTTTGATCACAGTCAGTTTTATCACTAGGTTCTTGTTTTGCATGGCCACTAACCACAGAGGTTTCTTAATGAATAACTGGGTCCCTTAATCAACTGTGGCATTGCACAAGTGCCTGCTGAGACAGTTCAGCCTCTAGCACATTGATAGCAGGGGAGATTTTTACCTGTCTTCTGACTCCTTCACAGACACAGCAAAGAGGAGATACAGAGCAGGTACCAAGCTAAATGGACTAACAGATTTTTCTCCAATGTATGCTACAGACAGAAAGAGAAACCCAGACCACTTCTAACTGCAGCTCCTCCTCAGGAGCGGTCTGCAAGCTGAAAGCAGAGCTAAGGCCATGCTAGGAGTTGCCAAGGTGCTCCAGTGACTAATTTGGGCAGCACAGTTACACTGTGTGCTGCACCTACACTGTGCTGCACCTGCATTTATTTCTTGGGTCCTGAAACACCAGCAGCTGCATCCTCTGCCTGGTGTCCCTGGTATGGGACAAAATGTTTTCCCCCTAGACATTAACAGCAAAACAGGCTCTAACAGTGCTGGGCACTTGTTTCAAAGTGAGATCATTTCCGTATTAGACATTTCCAGAAGAGATGAGATGGCAGTGAGGGTGACTTCTCCCTGCAGAATAAAACATGTTCCTTCAGGAAGACAGCCGCCTGACTCCCACACAAGGATGGGTGATTCAGACTGAAGGACTGCTATCCCTGGACAAATAAAGTCGCTGTTTCAGGTATCAATCCATCTGGGTAAGGAATTTCTCCCATCTGTTCTCCTGCATGCCTTGACTCCCAGTCAGGTGGCAGTTAAGGAGAGAGTGGAGGAAGCCTGCAAGAGCACTGCTAAGCTTTCAAGAAGAACTTATGCCAAAATCCTGGAGGTAATGTCAAGGCTCCCAGGAGCTTCACTGGGGCCAGAATTTCACTCCTCATCTTTCTGGTGCTTACATGAGAGATTCTGAGCACAGGCTGGCATTTGTCTTCTGTAACACTTTTTTTCCTGTTTAGAAAGGCAGTGACTCACATCAGGAGTCGCAGTGCTACATGTTGTCCGTAAAATCCCCTGTGCTGCTGTGGTTTAAGAACCCTATGCAAATCCCAAAATGCAGCCATCACAAATATGTAAATCCTGAGCTGCTGTGAATGCAAATCCCAGGATACTACTATGAGCAGATATGCAAAGCCTGCTACAGCTACAGCTACATAAACCCTCATGGCAGTGCTGTCTACAAAGAGATTGATTTCTACAGGTCTTGGAAGTCACTTCCTTTGCATCAGCTCTGATAGCTACAAACTGAGAACCTGGATCCAAATGTAAACATGGACTTAATAGCCAAGGCCGAGATAACATGTCACTGGTAGCCAACACTTTTCATTCTATGGGAAAATCCAACCTCTCCAGAAATAAACTCTGATTCACAATGAAAGCTAAGAGTATTTAGCAGGGAAAAAAACCCAAAACAACATAACCCCAAACTCAAACAAAAAATCAACTCAAAACCCCATAAAATTTTATGTATTTTAATTAAATTGCTTTTGCAAAATAAAAATCAGATACGGTTCTGAACTTTCTGCATCCAGGCGTCCCTCTGTGAAGCAATATGAATGGTGAAACAGTCCCCAAAACAAAGGTATGGCAAGGATGGCATCCTAAACATTCCACCCCCCGAACAGTCTGTGCTCCAGTGAGAGCTCACTGAAAAAGAAGGTGTTTTCCCAGATTATGTGTTTCAGCAGACTGGCATTTAAAAAGTAACAATTAAAAAAATAAAATTGAAAATCTTTTACCAGCTCTGGTTGTACTACTGTATGACTGCTTATGAAGAAAAACCAAAAAGCTGAGCTCTTACACACTGACCACAATCAGTCAGTTATAATTATGATTATCTGTGGGGAAGAGGAGGCAAATGACTGTATGAAATTCACTTATCACACTGCTCTAGTTGTATTCACCCAAGGCACATTCCTATGAACTGTAACAGTATGTGAAGTAGAAACAGGGAGACAGAAAGAGCAGTAGAGAGAAATTTAACATATTCTTTTATTCATTATAATAGTGGGAACGTCAATTATCTTCATTTAGAGTTTATGCATAAGACACGTCAACATTTTACTTCCTTAATTCCTGACACTGAAACCCTGAAACCAATTTTCAAGCTGTGTGTACTATTTATGCAAATAGATGAGACAGCCATTCAAATCAAAGTCATTATTCTACAAACACAGATATAGAATAAAGTGATCTAGTCGTCAATGAGTAATTTTGAGATCATTCACAATCACCTCTGGGTCATCTATAAACACAAATGTTCACTTCTATATTTTTCTGAATAGAGCACTGCAAATGAAAGCATTATTGTTCACCTAATGCACTCATATTCTAACCTCATTGTAAGATGCCATGAGACCCCCTTTCAATATTCATTACATTTTATACTAAAGCAAGCAGCCTAGATTACACCCCATAAATAATCAACATTATAAAATACAAAACAGTTTCTACTTTAAAGGGAAAAAAGAAGCTGAAACGAAAGCCAAAGTAAAAATCCCAGGAGAAGGAGTTTCTCAGTCTGACAGGACAATATTGATGTTGATTTGGTGAAGAGAAATCATCCTGAAGGAAGTAGAAAAGGTTATCTTTTTATCAGGTTTGGAAGAATACAGAAGAAATGATTTGAAGAGTCCATAGACCTTTGACACTAACACCTGTCCTAAAGAACTGTCACTAACCTAGACTGGTTTGAAAGCAGTTTGCATTCCACATATGTAATTAAGATAGAGTCTAAAGAATTATCTACTTGTGAAGGGCAGAATATTGCCTTAAACAGGAATAACTAGTGTTTAATTTTGTGTGACCTGTTCTGGCATTTGTCCTGCTTCTCAAGTTTTTATGAGAGACAACTACCATCTCTGGCACTGTAGCCCACAAGGCTGATTTTGTTCAACACATCACCAGCCAGGCTGGAGTCACATCATTCCTTTCCTAAAACAGGGACAGAGACACCAGCTCTGGTCTTGTGACCAGCCACACTTTCAAGTCTCTCACCTTTCTGATGCTGTACCTGGCATATGAGCTTTTAGCTCCTCTGTGACCATCTTCATTCCTCTCAGGTACGGGCTTGGTTTTATAGGAACACCATACTGAGGGTTATGTCTCATCAGATACTCTCCAAGAAAATTAATGGGTTTAAATTTGGTTGGCTCTTTGTCTGGTGCAAGCACATTCTTTCTTTCCACTTCCATTAAGAGTTTTTCTACCCCTGGGATTAATGTAGGTAGGAGTTTGTCAAGCAAATAGATGCGGGTATCTAGTGACTCTTTTTCTTCACTGAACCATGTTCTGGGCATCGAGTCACAGGGTTCTCGTTTCTCTACCTTTTCTTCGTTTGCCTTTTGTGCACAAATTGTCTTCACCTTCGCCTCCTGCAGGCTCAGACACCTCTGCTGTACCTTTTTATAAAAACACTCTTTCCACGGAGCATTATCACTAAGCCATGGCAGCTCATCATTCCCGTGATTTCTCTTCATTTCTGTGGCAGTCATGTTCTTACCCCCAACTCTGGGATGTTTTAGACCTGCAGTTTGGGCTGCATCTTCCAGCTGAGCAGCCATACCTCAGTCACTGTGACGGAAAACAAAAGCAGCACGTTACATAATGCCAAAATTAAAGTCTATTGTTAGTAATTAACTAATATTATTTTTCTATTTTATTCTTTTACTGCTGCTATGTAGTCTTAAACAAATACAACCCCTTTACTTCAAAGATCTGTAAATGATTTATAAAGATTAATTATGTATCACAACAGCCCTTGGAGACAGAGTAACTAAACAAGTGTGTTCCTTTCTTACGGGAGAAGAAACTGAGACATAGATGAGAAGTGATTAATTCTAGGTCACTTAAGAGACTCAGAAACCAAGCAGTGAATGGTGCTCAGAAGTCTTGTCCCCAGTTCTAACCAGTGGATTCCTCTTACCTCTAGTATCAGTATTTCTGTTTAGATCCCATTCCATGCCTCCGGGAAATCCAGTGGATACTAGACAAAGGAATCAAGTAATGGAAAATACCAGATGCCTAGGAGCAAGATTTCTCTACATGCCTTCTTATTTTCATCTTTTCTGTAGCTGTGAAAAGCAGTGAGGAAGCTTGTCCCATAGACTACTTATTTTCTACTTTGGCAACTATTTTTTCCTCTGGACATTTTGTCAAGGTAATGAGAACACAGGTGTATGGGTCAGCAGAGTTCCTACAGAAAGGGAAACTGTATCATGAACTCTGTAATTAAGCTGCTCACAAGCACTTAATCTTGTAGATTAGTCTGTAAAAGACAGACCTACAGAGAGTTGCAGATTTCCTTTGCAATTTCCCAGACTCACTATTTTCTTCTCAAAATGTTCATACTGTAAATTATCAGGAAAAAACTGAATTGCCTTCCAGGAAATGCATAAATGTGATCTACAGCCCTCCTGCACACAAATGTAAGTACTAATATGTTGACCTTCTGGCTCATAACCATTGTTTGAGTCCAAATACTGCTTGGATAGGTAGGATGCTTCACAGCACTAAATTTCAATGTCTGTTTTCTTGATCGGCTTGTTGGCATCTTCTGGTAATTTGTTTTCAAAGATGATTACCTGCTGGGGACTGAGATGGATTTATGGATCCAGCTGCCTGCCTGATCCATGCAGAGGGTTTTAAGATGGTAGCTGGTTTTGCCACCAAAGGACATGAGCTGTAAAGGAGTCCAGATTTATAACGGTAGAAAGGGAAACCTGTCAACCCTGTCAAATTGTTCCTTGCTTAGGTGAGTTTCTTTCAATAAGCTGAAAAAACAGACTCTTTCTGGTTCAAAGCAGGGTGTTAACCAAACGTTCTGGTCACATTCCGAATCAGCTGGTTTTGTTGTGCCAAAATAAACTGTTCTTGAAGTTTCAAATACTTATGTTATTTTTTAACATCCTTTATGAAACCGCTCTGCAGTGACAACTGGACTCTGCTTCATGAGGTGGCTGATTCTGAATGGCCATGAGTATGTTTCCTACACTGCTCTCAACCATTTGTTAGGATGATTTTGAGGATTAGTAAATGTTTATAAAGTATGTCTATGTCTCTGACCAAAGCAAAACAAAACACAAAACAACCAAGTGTGACTGTTCTATCTCAATTCCATGGCATTTGTGTAACTCCAAGAATGGAAGCAGAGCATGGAGAACTACACCCACTGCTTTAATGTGGGACAGATAACAAAGACTAAGAGGGTACAGAAGAACACACAAGCAGCACATAACTGTTATAATAAACACCAAAGGAGTGCTGGAGTCAGTCCCTGAAACTTGGAATTTCTTGAGGATATCAGGGACACACCTCCAGTTTGTATGAGACACCATTGGCTCATGAACTTCAGTGCTGATTTATATCAGTTGAGAATTTGGACCATAACATATAGAGCTCCCATGGCCTTTGGCATTCCCAAGTGGAGTCTTGATTGTCCAAATAATAGTAAGCATGGAGCACAGAGACAAGCTTTAAAACACCCAGAAAAAAATGAAATGTGATATAAAGTTTCCTGTAAGGCTTTGTTCAAGCTGAAGGCAAGATAAGCTTTTCATTATTTAGTAGGATCCCACATTCCTGTCTCCTTTTCTGTGAAAGAAATGTTCTTGCTTGAATCCCTGCAGGTAAAAAAAGATTATCTCTCCATTTTCTGTACAAACCCTGAATCTGCTCATAAATAAAATTTTTATGGTGTCATTGTTATTCTGTTAAGGGTTTTTGATGGGTGGGACAGGGCCAGGAAAGACTAAAGTTTGTCTAGGTAAGTATTTTGGAGATGTTTGAGTTACAAAAGTCTTTTCAAAACAGAGTTCAATCTCTTTGACGCTCTATTGCTCATAAATAGTTTTGCCTTTCCCTAACATGCTTCATAGAGCATGTTTATTACCCCAATCACAGAGTCCAATGCCCTTTTCCTACAGGATCTTCTTTTCAATACAATTAAAATTTAAAAAGACTTTATTTTTTGCTTTCTGAAGTTTGAAGAATTGTTTTTCTTACCTTTGGAGAAGGTATCAAAATAGATCTTATGCCTCCTGCTTTCAGACTGGCTTTGTAAATGAACAGGAACTTAATACATGCCCATCTGTTCTCATCCATTAAAAATCTTAAAGCAAATTTGGGATTTCTCAGACCTGCTGTGGAGCCAGGCTGTGAGTTTTACTCCTCTGTGTGTTTGCAGTTGCTAAGCAATAATCCCAAAGGTTGCTATGTCTCTTCCACGACTTAGAATTGCTGTAGGTTGTCTTTTGGCTTTGGCAGCCCAACAGACTCTTCTGTACTGAACTTGGATGATTGCACCACACGACTGAAAATAAAACAAAATAAAATTAAAAAGACTATGAATAGCAACAGACGACATTAAGGCCACAAATAATCAGAGAGAGAATCCACAGGTGCCCAGTGACAGGAGGTTTACCTTCAGATTCAATGTTCATAAAATGCAGAACTGTTGTGAGGCCATTACAACCTGAACTGAGGAGTGCATTAACCAGATGTGAGAATCTGAGAGATGAAAATAAATTAATTACAAACTTAATTTAGACCTTTTCAGGCTCTCTTTTTCTGTAAAGAACTGTGCCACTTTGAAGCAGCCTTGCAGCACTAATACGGGGGGAGTTCAAGGTGCCATTTTGATAGACTTCCTATAAACCTGAATCTAAAGGAATTTGATGAATCACCTGTAATAATTTCTCCTATACTCCTGAAGAGTAATATGCAACATAGGCAAAGGACAAGGGAAAAGACAAAAACAACTGTGACAGCCATCCTGTACTCATTTATACTAATGTATAAATCAGGTGTCTGTTCAGTGATTTCCTTGGTGTTATCCAGGACTTCCAACTTAGAAATTTATGGCCTTTTCTGCCAGAAAACAAGGTTTATCTAATGCTGTTTCTTTCTTTGTATTTTGCACTGGAAGAGCCACGGTCTTTGGATTGCCTACCTGCAGGAAAACAGCACTGTGACTTTATCGATGGTATTTGTCATTGGAACAGCTGCACAGCACCCTACCCTCCAGCAGAGTATTAGTCTCCATTTTATGGGACAGCTGAGCTTTTTACGAACATGAAATAGAGGAGGTTTAATACAAATAACACAATTTTCCCCAAATCTGATAAATTTACAGTCAGGGTCACATTTTAGAGTTTAGGAACTCTGGAGCTTTAATTGTGGACTCAGAAACGTAATTTTCTGTCATCTTCACCAACTGACTCATTATTTATCACAGCACCCACAACACCAAGGTAACTATTAATTAATTTACAAAACTCTGGAATTTGGATTGGCTCTAAGTGACATGCACCCAGAGTCCCAACATAACCCCAGTATATTTATGCTTCCCTTAAAAAAAATGTTTAGTTTTGCTCCTAAGACCTGCCATAGGAATTAGAAAGTGTACATGCAGTATAGAGGCTCTTCAGGAGGAAGTTTGCTCAGAAATTACAATAACAATTGTGGACAGTCAAAAGCCACAATTTTTATTTTAATTTTATACTTCTTTTTCTGGAACAAATACCACTGGAATGCCAAGCTTACCTGTGTAGTAATAAGCCATAGGCATTACAACACTAACTTGATTTTAGAACTCAGTATTTGCTTGCAGAGAGGAAATATAGCATAAAAACTCCACAAAAATATGTCAGCTTTCATGTGGAAAATATGGTGTAATAAATTATAATTTCTTTGCTATTTAAAAAAAATATATTAGAAAGAAATATGCTCATTGCAGTGTATTTCCAAGCTGTATTGAAATACAGCATCAATTATGTCGATAAAATGAAGCAGAAAATTAGTGCACAGGAATAATTTAAAATGAAGCTACAAACTGGATTGTGCACTTTTCCCCTCAAGGCGGTTTGCACATGGCTAACTCCTGTTATCTCTTCTCCCAGGTGGGCTTGATTTTCCCCCTTTGCAATTCAGAATTCTGTTGCTATTATGATTAATTTGCAAAACATTCTTTTCAGTATGAAACATAAATAAAAAAAAATACTCTCCCTTTTCTTGAAGTGATTTTTTTTAACCCCCAAATAAGAGCTTACAAATAGAACTTGGAAGGAGGGATAAGAACGGCTCTATTTTTATTTTTCTGGAAATGGAATCCTGTGGGTTAAGCAAACCTTTAATCGCATCCTCTTTAAATTGGCTGTTATCCCTTAATGTTTTTGCTAAGCAAAGTGTATCCTTTTATTATGCCATCAAATACTTGCACTGTTGACAAAATAACGGGCTGAATATGTCATCACAGATGTTTTGTTGGAATTGCCTCGTCTTTTTTTTTTTTGGTTGTTGTTTTTCTGTGTAAGATACATTTTGGGAGCACTTTGTTGCCTTTCGCAGCTGATGCCAAGATTATGCAATAAAAGCCCCAACATGTAGTAATAATAAGTTGTGCTAGCCAGAGTTAGCAATGTATTAAAAGAAAGAAAATAGTCAGTTTTGGAAATGAATACAAACCCAGCTCACATAGAGATTCACATCCTTTAAGTGATGTGTTGGGCTCAAGCTGCAGGTGCTGACCACGGGGAAGAATAAGGTCACAGGCTTCCAGTCGCGTTTTTTGTACCAACCATGATGCTGTGACCACAGGCTGCCCTCTAATTGCTCTCTTCAATCAGAATACATCTGCCTTACAGCTTCCCCCATTTAAATTCTGCTGCTGAAAAACATTGCACATGCAAATGATACCTGTCTAATGGCTCAGAGAACCTTTGCAATCTGTGATTATTGCAGATGACAACCGATACGTTGGACCTTTGGCTAACTGTAGATAGCACCTCCAATATTTACTTGCAGTAAATGTTTTTTAAAAGTGTTTGCTGTTCAAATACCTGGAAGAGGTACCAGATATATGAAAATTACACAAAGGGCTCTTTTAGAAGCTGGTTTACATAATAATTTCCTGATAGCAACCCTTATAGCTCAAAATCCTGAACGAAACACCAGTCCCAGGCTAGGAAACCGCTGGAATATCCTGGGAACTTGCAGTTTTCCACCTACCCTCTGCTTCAATGCAGATGTACCTGAACACAAGCTACATGCCTTGAAGCAGCCCTACTATTTGCAGGTATCAATTCACATGAAACAAAACAATAACCTGGATATTATGCTTTAGAGAAAGATTAAGGGCATCAAGATTCCTGCCATATTCCAGAGAAGAAAAAACCTCCCCATCCTCAAATGCATCTACAATGAATATAGCAGCAAACCTAAATAATCTTTAAAATTATTGAAAACAGAAAAGTTCCCATGTGCTCCATCATATTGTTGATCCGTGACATTTTTTAGTTAACATTTTACTTCTGTTCTTTCCTGAACTGGGCACGAACTAAATAAAAAGGTGACTAATATGGTCTGAAAACTATACTTTATGCAGTTTAGTTCTATAGCTGGAACAAGTAGCAAATTTTGATAGGAAAGAAATTCTGTTGGAACTACAGATTGAGGGTTTTTTTGGTAGCCACACCTGACAGGTCCAGATATGTCATTTGAAAGTGTGAAAAAACCTGGTATGTGCAACTCACAAGCACAGAGCAGTCCTTTCACTCCCCAAACTCGCAGCGTGCTTTATCTATAATCACAAAAGGATGTCTGGGTTTGGAATACTCTTTGCCAACCTATATCCACAGATACACCCAAACCACATCTGTATCACAGATTTGCTCAGAGAAAAGATACGGCATTTAATAAATAAATGGAAGGGGCTGAACAAGAGGCTGCTCAGAAAAAGATATTGTTTTATTGGGAAGCTGTGGAATATTCTGAACTTGGGGGATACTGATTTATATGGGATCTAGAAGGTATTTTCTTGACCTCTATGCCATAAATCAGTGTGCTGCTAGCACACTTTCCATAAATACTGTGTTTCAAAATAACAACATGATAGCTGTAAAAGGCAGGACAATGCCTTGTTGTTTACCTATGGGTTTTGCTTATTCTCCTCATGTGCTTGGACTCTTTTGGACTCTTTCACGTTCAAGATCCTGGCCTGCTGTGCAGTGCACTGTAAGCTCAGCTTTAGTCCAGTTCAGGGAGCCTGTCCTTCCTCCTCACTTGTCCACGAGGAGGCAAAATACCTCCTTAGCGAGCCTGACTTCACTGCAGTGAAGCACAGCTACCAGAGCCACCCTGCTAATTATTTGACTGCAGGGCACTGGGGAAAAACCCTAAAGATCTTCCAGCAGCAAGGGAGTTTTGTACAGTCCTGTCAGCCTGAGGAACACATGAAAGCAAGGAATCAGTGGGTTAACATCCACTTGACAAAGAAGGGATTGCTCTGTTTAACATTTAGACTGGCTTCTGATCATATGTGGTGCAGTCATCAGATGCCCAAGACGATTCTCAATCCCTTGCCAACATCCCCATGAATTTGAGAGCACCAGGCTGAAACTGCAGAGCAAATGAAGCTCAACAGCACTCGGTGCTTTGTCTCAGGGCCTGGACTGTCGGGCAGCATCGCACTCTGGGGATGTCTGAAGGCTTGAAATGTCACATATCCTTACTAAGACCAGATTTTGGGTGTTCGGGGTTGTGCATCGGTGCATAAATAGGCGTTATATGTTGTTTTAATGACAGAAAGAGTTCCTGTTGCTCCCTAAACCGCAGTATGTGAGCGTTAAGGCCAACTCTCACCCAGCAGCATCCCAGACAGCTCCCAGCCCGACGGGATTCCAAGGAAACCCTCGCTTTTCCATACCAGAGCGCCCTGCCGAGGGAGTACGCCCGTCCCGCCGAGCTGGCGCACATTACCACCCCTCACCTCCCGGGCTGAGAGGCCGGGGGAGCCATGAGGAGCCCCCTCAGCGCCAGGCCGCGCCGCTGCCCTCATTGCCAGGCCCCGCCGGCGCCGCAGGGGTTAAGGCCCGGCCGCACACGGGGGCGGTGCCGCGCTGACAGGTGGCGCATGCGCTCTGGCGCCTCATTGTGCCCGGCCGGCCCAGCCCCAGCGCGCCTCAGTCGG
>VZRW01006864.1:149019-191596 GCA_013398125.1 Aegotheles bennettii | reverse complement strand
GGGGGGAGAGGCGGGAGGTGTGCGGGGAGCCCAGCGGGCACCGCTCGGGCTGCGGCTGCTGTGAAATGATTTCACCTGACAGCACCCCCTGGGTGTCTCAGGACGTGGCCCTTCCTCCGCAAAGAGCTAAAATCAGTATTTCTTCCCCCCCTTTCTTTCCCCAATATTGAGTATAATCTTCGAGGGGCCGTGTCCAGCTTAGGGCAGGCACAGAAAAGCCAAATGCTGGAGCCCTGGGGGAGATGTGCAGGTGAGCCCCTCGCTGCCCGGGGTCAGGAGGTGAGGCAGCTACAGAGCTGAAGCTGCAGAGCCTTCTTGCTTCCTATCCTTCTAAAACAACACCCAGTCCCAAGCTCAGATACTTCTGTGTTGTAAAATCCTGCCTGTTAACCCTGCATGCTGCTCCCTGCCCATTATGTGGTGGCTCTTTTCTAATATAACTAAAAATGAGAATGAAAATAGCAAGCTGGCTCCCATTTTCTAGATGCTTAATTCTCAGTTAGCTTGCTTCCTTGTCACACTGGGGTTATAGCTGATTTGCAAACGTTTGGGAGGGAGAAGAGTGTAAATCCCAGTTGCTTCAACCATGGGGGGGATGAAAAAGCCAAATATTCTGAAGATATTTCTTGTTGTGTTAGGTAACCTCTTCTGAAACTAGATCAGCTACTTGACAGGTCCTGCCTGCCCCGACAGCATTTTAGCTGTCAGAACACTTTTTTTCCCCCTCCTTCATTCCCATGTCTCTCCTAAGGTATGTTTATTTAGCAACACTAATTAATTTTGCTTATATTTCTCTGCTATAAATATTAACATGCTGTGTTACTCCAGAGGTTGCTTCTCCCTTTTGACTTCTTCACCCTTTCCACTGTTCCTTTTCTCGTATATTTCTTGCATTTAAGACATCTCACTGTGAGAATAAGGAGGTCTCCCTTGGCATCTTCCTTCTTTCTCCCACTTGGATACATAACCCCTTCCTTTGTTAAATATTAGATATATATGAACCATTAGTTGTATTTTGTAATTTTAATTTCCCATCTGGAACAGCCAGGCTATTTCCCAGCCAATTAAATGAAATAACTATGCTGATGTTTGAACACTTCTTAGTTTTGAAATATATAAACAACTCCCTCCAGAGCCTGATAAATCAAGAGAATGCAGATTTTGATGTATTTATTGTTCAATCTCATAGTACTCAGGTGTATTCTTTACCAGTGGTCTGTGAATCCTTGGTGCCTTCTACAAAAATAAGTGTGTCTTCTCCTGGCCTGGTTTTGGTTCTCATAGTTAATTCTATTTTCTCACACTTTTTTTGCAGTCTAAAGTTGAAATGATACTCATCATATTCTGCCCTTAACTGCTGTTTGAGCACTTCTGCATTTCCTGTTACAACTTCCTAACCACACTTTAGGGTTCTGACTGCCCTTTTAGCCTCTTGCTAGATAGCTGGGGTTGCTTGTTTCTTCATCCTTCTGTCAGAATTCTGGTGAGCTTGTGCGTGTTCCTCCTCTCTCACAAAGTTGTTGTTTCCTAATCGGAACTTTTGGTATCATTTCAGGTGATCCTAGGCTGCTAAGGGCTTGTGAACAGGGCAGTCACCTTCTTAGTCCTTAGGAAAGCTTTGGTACTTCGAGCTTGCCAGTCTCACAGATTCTTGTTGACTTCCATCAGGAGGACTTGATACTTTCAGTCTAAGTGAAATTGTTTCAACCAATCTGTTGTAAACTGATAGTAGCTTCCTTCCGTATGGACTGATAACTCTGTTTACAAGTTACCTCTTTAAAAGGAAGTTCATCTTGCTAAAAAATTTTTATGAGTGGTGTAAGGGTCTAACTTGCTGTGTGAAATCCTGCTGTATCTGAACAAAGATTATCTGGTGACTGCTGGAGCTTTACTGTTCCAGCTGTGGGCAAGGAAGAAGCATGTTGGTGTGTAAGCACATGGCTACGGCTAATTCTGTTTCCAGGTCTCTAAGAATTTTGAGGACAGCAATGGATTCTCTTTTAAATTGCTGGATGTCTCTTTGCTTTAGAGATAAACCTGTCAAACAAGGAGGAAGGGTGAAATTTATGTCCTCCAACTCAATTTCTGCATTAAGTATGCCCTATAAACAGTTATAATTGGCTCTTACGGATTCAGGGGAATAGCTGATCTGACTCGCTCTGAAATTTGATGGCTTTTATTTATAGGTTTTATCTTGTTCTCATTGCCACAGAGCACCTCATGAGCATTCATTTCAGGGTAGTCCATGCAAAGTGTTGATACATTTACAGCCCTCTGGTCGCTTGATGACTTGTAAAATTCCTTTAATTGTATGTCCAGACTTCTGCTATCTGTTTGTTTTGGCATTTGATTATGCAGCCGCTTTGAGAAACAAGACTGTGATCTTCACTTCTATACAGTAGAACAGTCATCTTCTGAGGTGCTGTGTTAACAGAAAATGGTAGAAGACAGGACTGTACTGCAGTAAAATGTAAAAAATACCATGAGCTGGAGAGGGGCTGCTCAGTGCTCTTGCAGTTCACTTGTCTTCCCTACCCTCAGGGAGACAATATACTTTTATTGGAAGGGAGCGACTGACCCAGAAAGAGAGGGTATGCTGCATGTCTAGTTCTGAAATGCACAGTTAAAAAAAAAAGTTTAAAGCTAAAGAAAACCTAAGCCGTTTGACTTTCCCTTCTTAATCCCATGAGAACAGTTTGAGCAGGAAGCAGAGTCCTGCAAATGTGTTTGGGAATCTCTGTCATGTTTCGCTTGAGAGCTCCTTGCTAGGGGAACATACAGGAAATATTTTCCCACTTATTTATGGGGAAGCTAAATATAACATTTCTCTGCCCCTGATCCTGCAATTGCTATTAAACAATCTGGTAATTGTGAGTTTAGTTTATCATTGATAAGGCTGGTCTATCTCACATAGAACTTCTTTGTCTTTTCTCCTTTTTTTTTTTTGGTTTGAATTAGTTAAGATCTCAATAGCTGCTGCTTGAATAGATTTGTGGAGAGTCCATTTTTTGGGGGGGCTACAATGTAGCTGAGAGAACAGAAGCTTCTTAAGAAATATTTAGTTGGAGAAGCCCAATATTTAAAGATGCTATCATCTGTTATTTGTTGGTTTTCCTCAACTGATGTTTTTCAGGTACAGCCATAGCTCATTCTGAAAACTGAAGTTTTTAGAGTGGACCAGAAGAATGTGCTGATCCCTGCTTTTGGCAAACTTCTCATAGTGCCTTACAGATACCTTAATCTCCTGTGTTGCCAACTATCGCCGTTTGGGAGATAAAACTCTAGTAGTGAGATGATTTGTAACTTCCTCCCTATCTTTCAAACTTCTACTTGTGTTGCAAGCTCTGCAAGGAAAATGGAAGGCCTCTACCTCGTGTAGGGTGTGATGCTGTATTGTTGAAAGATGATGAAGGTTTTATCCAGCTGCACAAGACCAGGCACTTGGGTTGCAGCGGATTTTTGTTTGTGTAAATGCATTCATATGTGGTGAGACTCTGCTCTTCCTAAAGCAGCCTGGTGGTTAGGCTGAAGCTGCTGGGTGACAAAAGACCAATCCTTCTCTTGAAGATTTATTGTCTATTGTATACACACATAACAGGCTCTCCTAGAGATCTGCATGAAATGCAAGGTCCTTTTTTAGGTTGAGAACAGTATTTGGAGCTGAGAAGGAGCTGTGGATCATGCAGGAACATTCTTAAAACTTGCAGAGTATGAGAAAGTCTTTCTTTTTTTTTTTTTTNAAAATTTTTTTTTTTTTTTTTTTTTTTTTTTGTAAGGGATCTCACTGTCCTTTTCTAGGATATCTCAATGACAGCTTGAATTATTTTTTTTGTTTCTTCCTGAAACAGCCAGCCCTTTATTCGCATTTCCCAGATATGCTTCTAGTTTTCCTGAGCACTCATACCTTACAGCCACGTTTATGATTAGATTTGCTTTGTGTAGTGGAATGGTTTCTTTTTCGCTGGCTTCTTTTTTAAATCTGATTTGTGAGAAGAGGAGAGTGTAAATTTGGACCTGGCTACTACTTACTTTGACTATCAGGTCTAATATTTGTTATTGTGCTTATTGAGCTAAAGGATGTACTGAATATAAAATACCTCTTTCATATTGTGCTTTACATTAGATCACTCGGTCTAAGGTTTCTTTGTGAAGTTGGCAGCTCCTTCTCCCATATCTGTCCCCTTCTTTTTGTTTTGTTTACTGGGACATTGCTTTATGAGTTGTCAGTTTTGAAGTATTTGTGTCTTGATCAATGAAGTCCAGCCAAAAGAAGCTGTGGTAGCCGGCCTAGAAGCTGAAGTCTGCTTTTCTTGGGGAAATTCAGGCTTCTTGTAGTACTTTGTCAGTGTTGACCTAAAATGACCATTTTTAGGTTGAGAGAAATTTTGTCTTTGTACTTATTTCACCTTTGTTTGTTTATGGCATTTTAGATAAAAAAACTATACAGCTCAGTTGCATCTTTCAAAATAGGAAGTTACGTGGAAACAATGAGAGTAAAAATCTGAAGTTGTCACCTCTTGAGTTCCAGCTATGACTGCATTCTTATGTTCTGAAAAGGAGCTCGTAATTTGAAAATGCAAATAGCCTGTGATGATGCTGTAATGAGTCATTATCTGACCAATATGGATTCGTGCTGTTTAAGCAAGGAAAGAAGGTTGAAAAGGGCAGGGTACTGTAATATCTGCAGTTATTCTGAGAGTCAATGACACATTTAGTTAAGTGAAGAATGCTGTTTTGAGTGGAAACTGTCATTCAAAGAGCAGTCTGGTGGAAGTATTTTAGTGTAAGAGGGCTGCCTTCATGCAGGGGTAATGCCTGAGGATTTCCAGTTACTGGAAAAAAATCCTCAAAGATCTATAGCTGTAACTATTCCCTCTTGGGAAACGGGGGAAAAAAAAAAAAGAAAATAGCCTTTGGGCAGCTTAGCTCAGTGTAGCTGCTCCCTGATCACAGCCTGCAGCTCAGGGTTTCATTCTTCAGTCACAACAAACCACATCCTCCCAGCACCACAGTGCAGCTCCACTCTGCTGAAGCCAGGCGGCTGTTTTGCAGACTGGCTCTCAGGAACATCTGTATGCTGGAAGCTCTTGCTGTCCTTGCAGGAATGTGCTGGACAGGAAGACTTCAAAAATGCTCTTGTACTTTTACATTTCAATTGACATGAATCTCTTACTACCCTCATATCTGACTCTTGCTGGTGCCGTTAGCAAGAAGTATATGCTAAGCTGCTGGTCTTCTGATAGATCCTTTGTATGAACTGCCCCTGCCACATGAGAGCACCAGGCTTGTCAGCTGCCTGCTCTGAGTCTTTGAGCTGTTTAGTTCAGCCTGTGAATTTAGGAAGAGTTTCCTCTCTGTTCCATTGATTTGCCTGAGCAGCATTTTAATTTGTTTATTAGGTAGTGACAGTGAAGCTCATCTCTTTTGTATAAAGGGGATCTTGGAAGCAAGAGAAAGAAGCAGTTGATATCTATTGGAGGTAGTGATTTAAGCAAGGCAGACAGGGTTTCTTACCTATTGTCTGGAAGCTGTTCCTCCAGAGTGCTCTGTTTAAAGGGCTAAAAAAATACGAAAGCTAAAACCCATCTTTGCATTTCTGAGCTGGGCTGTACAAATTGATTAAATCATTATCAGCCATCTGCAAAATATCTTATTGTGATAGTGTAATAAGGCAGTGTGTGTGTTTGTGTGTTTTGCATCTGGGCAGGCTTCCGTAGCTGCAGTTTTGAATGTGTCAATAGCTTTTTGCCCAAATAGATTTGCTCTGAATATGCATCTTATCAGTGTTGCTCATTGCAGGCTGATCTCCTCTCAGAAGGCATAAAACGTTGCTGTAAGATGAGTCACGCAGTTAAACAGCTTGTTGCTTCCATGGTGAGACGCACCCTTGCTGTGTATGCCAGCAATCATGAAACTCCTGGCAAATACCCTGTGACGTGAACTTCTTATGGCCTTGGTAGATGAAACGCCTGTGGCACTCACTAAAATGTGTTTTGCTTGTGGCTGCTTGCTGGTTTTGGGTATACCAGTCCTCCTTCTCCCAAGGAACTCCTCAGCTGAGGCTTTGCAGAAATAATGAAGTTACTGCATCAGCGTGGGCTGCTTCAGGGTGGAGTGAGTGGGGAACTTAACACCACCGTGTAAACTTCTTGCATTGAAGTAATGAAAGACATAAGAATATTTCATCTGACCTGTTTTGGAAGAAAAGGTTTATCACAGATCATACTGTCCCTGTGCTAAGCTCGTACCAGAGCTCAGGAGGTGGCTTGGATGCTTGAGCTTCCCGCTGCGATCTCTGGGAAGTGAATTCCAGAGATGCCATCTTGGAGCTGTGCAGGTCTGGGGCTCTTGTGATGCCAGGCTCCTTGTTGCACCACTTACCCCCTACCCACACCCCGGTGAGGTGAGCCACAAACGAGTCTGAGGCAAGATACAGAAGGATCTGAAAGGCAGAAGACCATAACCTGACTGCTGTGTCCTGCGGGTCCATTGAGTCACCCATTTTCTCTCTTTAGTAGCCTGTAGCACCCTTGCTGCAGCAGCTGCTCTGTGATACTCTCTCCTTAGGAGACAATCTGCAGTCTGCCTCTCTTAGTTTGCCTGTAACTGGATTTGCTGCTGAGTGGGGATGCCCCAAAGGGAGTTTGGAGCAGATTCCACATCCAAGAGTTTGCTCTCCCTCTTGGAACAGATGAGAAGTAGCTGGGGCACTGTAAGGGTTTTGCCGAGGGATTCTGCATTCATGTGTTAGGTGCCGAGCTAGGCACATTTGTCTTCAACTTTTGACTGGATTAAATATCTCAGAAGTGGATTTTGATGTGGAAAGCTGGTCCTGTTGCAGGGGACTCTGGTTGTCCTATTATTCTCGCTGACTGCTACCATGTCCCTTCTGTTTTGATGTACAAAATTATCACATTTAAAATTGCAGCAAGAACTTTTAAGACTTGTTTAACTGGCTTGATTTAGCTTCATCGGCTGACATTTGAGAAACGTGTATATTAGGATTCTTAAAAAAAAAACCAAACCACTTTAAGCTTTTCATCTCTATTCCTTTTAGAGTGATGATGAGAGGGAGGGAATAGGGCATATGCCTTGCATGTGTAAAATGCTTTGCTTTCCAAAGAGCGTTGTTAGTAGTTAGAGGTAGTCTGAGTCTTCTTGTGTGATGCAGGACCAACCCTTTGGCTTAATCCATCTGAAGCTGGAGTTTCCCACGAATCTCTGAAGCTGCTGAATGCTCTTAAGTGTCCTGAGTTCCAGGGGTTTAAAAACAAAAGCCCCAACCTTCGCTTGCATGTGGAAAACCTGTGGGCTGCTGTCCCTCTGTCTGAAAAAAAATTTGCAAAGTCTTGCTCAGCCAGGAAGGGGCCAGTCCTTAGCAAACTAATTAAAAACACAGAACAACTTCTGTATGCAAATGTCAGTGCTTGGGAACAGAGAGTCAGCAGCTGTCTGGGAGATGGTTTGCTGCCTGTGTGGTGGCAGGTATCCTTTTGAGTGCTGTTTCTTTGCAGTAGTCCAGAGTTCTGGAGCATCTTCTGTAGGAAACAGAGTGTCACACTGAAAACGTAGCTCGTAAGTAGCTGTGAGGCAAGCAGGGAGGTGACTCAGCTCTGACCTACAGGCAGGAGCTAAACCTAGTTGCAAGAGGAAATGCTAGGTGACAAGATAAAGGTGTTTCTGGAACAAGGATTGATTCTTTTTTTGTTGTTCTTTCAGTTTTGTTGTTGTCTCTTTGTTTTCATTTTCCTTTCCACAGTCCTCCTCAACAGTTTAAAATAGTTTAAAGACAAACAGCTCTGGGCATGTTCTTCAGATGATGCTGTAACCACTGTATTTAAATGCAGTGCTTCGAAATGTGGTATGAAACAGTTAACCAGCTGCCATATTCTATTGTCTGCCTGGGTGAAGTGTGAACCTTGAAATGACAGCCTTCTCCTTTGCCTTTGAAAACTGCAGAACGGTTGACAAAGAATTAATTCACTTTCTGAACAAGTGTTTTTCTTATGTAACACCTAGAATTTGGTTACTGGGATTTTCCTGTGGTTTTGGTTTCAGCTGAGTTGTGCTTATGTGGGGTGGCAAACTTGTGACTTCAAGAAGTGAAGTGAAACAGGACAACTTGGCCTTTTTTGTTCTTTTTGACATTACTTCCTTCTTGGTCGTATTTTGGTTGTGCAGCAGTTAACAGAACGTGTGAGCCTGAATTTCAGCACTTAGATGACTCCCCAGGCAGCAGCTACCCCTGCAGTATAGGTCAAGTCTAATATTGCATCAACTTGTCAGTGCAGTTGCACATGGAAATCAAATATTAATATGTTAACTCTTGCTTTTAGTGTCAGCCTGAGACTGTCCCTCGGCACTTTGCTGGGGGTGACTGCCTCAGTGATGTGCTGGGAGTGGATTATCCTTCTGTGCAGAGCTTCTGCTCTGCTCTGGAATCTTAAATAAGAGAGATTATCAGGATGAAACAATATGAACATAGCATATTTTCAGATGCCTTCCCAAAAGCTGGTAATAGTTATATATACTTTAAGGCAAGGGAAGCATTATCAGTTAATGTTTATAGTATGACTGGAATAGAGTTTGCATAGTCTCAGTGGGTGAAATGAGTATTTTTCACATATCCTTTACAGATTCCTGATTGCAACTTGTGCTTCATGCTGCAAAGATAACAACTGTGCCACAGGCTTCTGCAACCCACACTTCTGGGCTCTGAAGTGGAATTTTTCTCTTTTACACATACACCAGAAACTGCTCTTGTCTGGAGGAAGCTCTGTTTAACTTAGATCTGTTCATGTTGACTGTAGATGGCTGAGACAGGTTTTTTTGGGGGCAGTTTCTGTCTGGTTCTTTTATGCTTGAGGAAGTTCAAACTTGACTTTCCCTTGAGGAGAAGGGAAAAGTTTTACATCTTTTTAGTAGTTGGGGAGAAGATGTGAGCCAAAATAATATTTTTAAGCTTGAGTAATTAACTGACATCTTGATTCTAAACTGGAGATGTGCCTTACTTTAAAAAAAAATAAAAATTTAAAAACCCACCCCAAAACTAAAACAACAAACCCAAAATCAAACACACACCCTCCTCCTACAGACATCCCCAAAACCAAGCTACTTAACTTGCAAGTTTAAAGTTTAAAAAAAGTTTGGTTTTAGGACAGATGAGCACAGAATGCCTTGAGCCAAAGGGGTACATGCAAAGAGAGCTCGAGTTGGGAAGCACTCTGTATCTGTCAGGATTTCATTCGCTTGCTCTGAACTAGGACATCTCAGACATAATTCACTCCTTTTAAACTCTGCTTTGATGGCGAATGTTTCTTTGCATATGCTGTGGGAAATATTGAGGAACCCTGAAGTGGTTGAGAGCTACCAACAGGGTATTAGTGAGGAATCCTTTCTGGGGGCAGAGGATGGGAAGCGATTTGCCAGCCGACTTCTGATGGCAGTGGGTTCTGCTAAGGCTCAGCGTCACTGCTTGGCTGGGTTTCAGCGCCTCTGCGTGGTGTGGAAGCACGCTGTGTAAAACCTGAGAGCTTCCTGCTGTGAGAAGGAACCAACGGCTCTCCCAGCTGGTGCAGCCCTTAGCTGCAGTCCTGAAGACTTGACAGAAATGTTTGCTGTTGTGGGTCTTCAGTATTGTGGACCTCAAACTGAGTAGCTTACGGGGGAGTAGTGGAACAGTCCTGAGCCTGGCCTGAAGCAGTTCAGGAGGCAGAGCTCTGTTCTCTGCATTGCACTCCTGTGATAAGAGAATTAGAAGGGGAAGCTGTGTTCAAGAATCTCTAATCCATGATGGTGGCTCTGACAGAAATGGAATAATCTTATTTTAAAGGGTTCTCTAAACCACTAAAGCTTTATAAATATTAATTTTCTTCTTTTGTTTCCTAATAAAGGGCTTTTATTCAGGAAATCACTATTTATTTATTAACCTGACAAACTAATAGCGAGCTCTCTTCTTTCAGTGTATGCATGTGCCATATCACAATTCTGCTTGTCACCGTAATAAGAACTTCATTCATCTGCTTTAAAATGTCATTGATAACAACCTGGCAGTGGCCCAGCTTGGAGCAAGTTAACTACAAAAGGCAGCATTGTAAACCTTTCTGGGAGTACATGCTGCATTAAGTCTAAAATTAAAAAAAAAAGAAGAGAGAAAAAAATGTGCAGGCTGGTCTGGGCTGCATACAACTGCCAAAGAGCTTCAAACCTCTGAAAAAATAGAGCTCTGTATAGAGGAGTTCTGGCTAAAAATGGGATAGTTTGGAATTAAGGATGCATTCTGCTCACTTTAAAACCTTTGAGACACACTGAATTTACAAGCCTCATCTTAAAATGAGAGGGGAATGTTTTGGGGAACCACAAGCAGCTGAATAAGAACTTGTAAGGATCTTGTTATTGCCTTTAGTCTCTTTCTTTGACTGGATGCTTAGGATGAAAACTGCAGTCTGAAAATAAGTTACAAGCCTCTGGGAGTTTAGCTACTGGTAATACTGTGAAGTAGTTTGTCTTGGTTATAATAACCTTCCCCAACCCCAGCTGCAGTCTGTACACCAAAGGTATTTATCCACCTGTAGGTTCACACGGTGCAAACAGATGAAGTTCAGTGCCTGGTCTTTGTGCCAGCTCCTCTGGAGGTTCCCAAGCTGGTCATGGCTCCAGCAATCCTCTATATGGGACTTCACGTTCATGGCACTTTAGGGCTTCTCGCCTTTGACTCTCCTGTTCTTAAAACTATTACAAATGAAACTTGTAGCCAGGGTGAGGGGGAACTCAATTGCCCTTGAAACGGATTCAGAGCTTGTGAACTTCTTAGAGAAACTCCCAGGGATCTTCAAAATGGGCCCTGCCCTGAGCTATGCGTGAGGGCTGTGTGTTTTCATCCAGCCCCTGACTAAACTGGTTAGTCTCACTGAACAATTTAACAGTTGAGCAGAACACGAAGCTTTAAGGCATCTTCATCTGAGTTCTTCTGGGAGCAGTGTAAGCATGTGGTAAATCATTAGTGTTTGTTCTCATCCTGCTCTCTAGACACGTGAAAGGTGCAGGGCTTGCTCAGAGCTGATGGGGGAACAGTCCAATTTCTTAACTGGAACGGGGACTGCAAGAGCCTTCAAAAAAAAAAAAAAGCTACAATTTCATGCTGCTTCACTTCTGTGGTTTTTTTGTTTTGTCTTCTTTTTTTTGAAGTATAGCATATGGACAGCACCATGGGTTAGGGAACGCTTCAGCTTCATCTTCAGAGCCTTTTCGTATGTAGCCTTCTCCTGAAGTCAATGGGCTTGGAGGTAAGCTGTGTGCTTTGTGACAACATCACTGCCACCCACTCCGCAGCCTGATGCACACAACACCCCTTGTGTTTGAGCATTGTTTTTCCTCAAAAAAGTCGCATGCAGTTGCACAATGAAGACGCTGCTTATTTGTACAACACAAATCTTTTCCTACTTGTTGGTACAGAGTGTGAGCAGTGAGCATCAACGTGCGGGAGGCTTCACAGATACTGCATGAACACTTGCCACCGAGCTCCAGTGACATCCCTGTATTATGTCAAAATAAAACGTGACTTCACAGTTTGTCTGTGAATGGCTGGGATTTGAACGTAGGGTTGAATGCTTCTGCCTGAAACAAACATTTGTGCTACTGATGCTCAGTACCTTTTGCCCTGCTATTGTTTGTTTATTTTCACTACTGATGAGTTTAGTCTCTCAATGGTTAATCATTTAATCACCAGCCAGTCAGAATCAGTGAGAGTTTCCTGTTTCCTTGTCTTTCTGTTGATTTCCTTTTCTGTTGAAACACAACTTTCTCTGTTGAAACAACTTAGTTGCTGCACTCCTCAATTTCCATCTAAGTGGCTTAAAGCAGAGGCAAGGAAAACTGTGAAATGGCCTGATATTCTCACAGATATTGACAGCTGGGTCTGCTGACTAAATTGTTACGATAAAACACAAATTCATTAGTTGATGCTGTTGAAATCCGCTGACTTTTCTGTACTCCTAATAGAAGGCTTTAAAATACCCAGCTGCAGACTGATCCTCTCCAAGCATGTGACACTGACATCAGTCCTAGAAGTGAGGCATTGAACTGCCTCCAAAAATGAGCTCATTGGGTGATATTCAATGCACCGATTTAGCACAATATTAGCTAATTTGATTACATGGTCACCTGTACATACTGTTTGAAAGATGGGAATTCATTCCAATTTTAGCTACTGTCATTCTCTATATAAATGTTATAGTCCTAAGATTCTTCTGGTAGGATGCTGTGCTCCCACTGCATGTGGGGAGCTAAGCTTGGCAGAGCCCATCTCTAATTGCACTAATTTGCTCCAAGACTGTCAGTTTCTTTGCTTTTCTTCTCCCTGCACCCCTCCCTGCAACACATTAAGTTGTAGTGAGTAAGAGTTTTAGGACTTCTATTAAGCAGGCTCTCTAATAAAACTAACTTAATTATCTTACAGCTAGCTTTAGATGGCTGCATAAAACTCAGCAATGTCCTTCCCAGGAGTCTGAGTAGTGGCTGATCTTCAGCCCGACCTGCCATCCAAAGCAGAGTGAACAGTTGTGATGGTTCTGCCAGGGTTTAATTTTATTTCCATCCTAGCTGTGGTGTGTGTTTAGAGTCCTCCCCTCTTGTAGCTTGAGGTCAACAGTAACTGCATAATTTGACCCACACAAAGAGCGTGCCTTCAGGCAGCACATCAGAGTGGTGGTGACCTGAACAAACATACTTGCCCATTATTTTGTGGACTCAAATTCTGTATTTATCTGTAATTACAGTAGGAGTATATTCTAGATGTTAGTGTCCCAGCATCTCAGCACAGACCTGATTATTTATTTGAAACATAGGCATATAAGAAACTATGTTAGAAGAAGGATTCATTTTAAATTGTTCAGGAACAGTGTTGTCTCCCTCTCCCCGCCCAGCATTTTCTGCCTGTTATTGCACATTATTACAGGATTGTTTGTTTTGGATGCTGTTTCCTGCTGAATAGAAGTCTTTATTGAGCTGGCCATAATGTTGCTCTTTTTCTTTCAAGAAATACTGCTGCTAACTTAAGACAGTGGGAGATGCTGTATCTTACAGAGCTGTAACAATGTGGTCTGAATTGTGAACTGTTGTGCAACTAAAGGATTACACTGTGAAAAACAGAATGGAAGAACTTGCTGTGCATACAAAAGTTGAGGTGATGAGAAGCTCTTAAAAGCTCTATGTATACAGCAAGAAAAGCTGGGTTTGAAGAACAAGCAGCAGAAAATTAGATTGAAAGAATTCTGTTCCTGCAAGAGTAAATGACCCGTAGAGTAGCCAAGGACGCTGGTTGATGTGAACTCTGCAAAGCTTAGTGCAGAGTGCTCTGAAGCCCTGGGTGATGCTGTCTCTTCCTACTGCTTGTTTACAAGAAGCTGGCGTGCTTTCAGAATAAGCTGCTGAAACACCCTTGCTTGGGGAGGAGGATTGAGATGGCAAAATACTTTTTAGCATCTAGAAAGTTTGCTACAGCAGCAACTATTCAAGTTGGATTAGTGGCTGCTGCCTGGGTTTGGTTAACTTCAGGAATTGTGCTGGTGAGAGGTGAGGTCTCAGGGTGTGCAGCCCCTGTTCTCCCTTGGCACACACGTTCTGCAGCAGCAACTGAGCAGTTGTGCTTCAGATGCTGCTTCTGCAAAACAATGACATGAACTTCCTCTTTTCCCAGTAAAATGCCTGTGGTACGTGGGTCACTTAGTTGTTTTAGCTCATCTCTATTTAACAACAGCAAGAGTTGTGCAGAATCCATGTAGGTCATGGCAATGAGGAACTAAGCCCCATCTATCCTATGGTGTTGGAGAGCAGGAGGAGGTGGGAAGAAAGGAGGAAAACAGCTTTGTCTGTGCCTGTTTTCATACTGAAGAGCTCTTTCCAGTGATTTGAGAAGGGGGTGGGGAGGGAACCAGATGCTCTTAGGAAGTTCATACCATTGTTAATAATGTAATTCACAGATGGTGGTGAAGGCCTTGAAGAGGCTTTCATGCAGTACTTATGCTCTGTAATAGACAGATCATCACATCAGGGCTCACAAATAGAGATGACTTAATCCCAAGGATGAGTCTACAGTGATCTATTTGATAGTGGCCCTGCAGATTGTTGTGACCTTTTTTTAAACAGTTAAGAGCCTTCAGGATCCAGAATGCTGAGCAGTGCTCCAGGGCTGGACCAATCCCTAATTAAATTGTCAGGATAAGATATTAGTATGGCTTTGAGACTTTTCCAGTGAAAGTGGATCTTACGAAATAGAAACCAAATTCCTTAGTCCTGGTACAGAAGTCAGTACAGACAGTAGAAGTGTGAAAATCAGTGTGTACAGTGCCATCTTATTAAGAAGCAGTTCTGCTTTTATTTCCATTTATCAGGTTGGAGTTGGGAGCAGGTCTTGTATGTGTGTTCTTCTGAGTAGCTGTCAGTACTTCTTGACAGCTAAGAAGGAGGATTGTGGGTTGCATATCCTCCTGCTTTTGAAGAAGTCACTCGTACCTATGAGCTTTATGGCAAATGAACAGTCTGCTGGTTTTCAAACACGCAGAATCAGAAAAAATCTGGCTCAAGTCTATGCAATTACATCCAAATATTTGTGTGTTTGTGAGAGGCTGATTGATAAGGTCTTCACTGACTGCTGGTCAACTTTTTTACTGGCTGTGTGTATATATATATATATACATATACATATACACTAAAAGTATATATTGGGGATGTCTAAGCAATACTGTCTTACATGTGTAGCACTAGAAATCAAATGTGAGACATGAGAACAAATCTTTGTTTGCTGCTGTCTTTTCAAGGGTAGCTCCTCCCTTCCTAAGAGATGTTTCCATAATGGTTTTTATTATTTTTCTTAACTTCTTCAAGTTGAAATTGTGTTTAGTAAATTGGCTTCTTGTGATGTTTGTCATGTGATGGTTCATGAGCCCTAAAGAATGAGCTGCTGTGACTTCAGCCCTTCAGACTTCAGTCTTGCATTTTGAGCTAAGTAGTGAAGGGGTGGAGGGATGTAAGAAAGGGGGACTATTTCAGGGCTAAGCTACCAGAAATTCTCAGACTACTTAATTTGTAGCCTTGCTCACTAGTTAAATACGGTCCAGGATTTTCTAGCTCTTCCATATTTTCACATAAATGTTTTCTGTGTGAGAAGCTGGGTTTTTTTCTTATTATCCTCTTTAAAAAACAGCAGGGAAGACATGCTTTGGGAAAAGAAATATCTTGGGGGAAGAGGATTTTTTTTTTCCAAAAAACCTTTGTGTGGGGTGTGTGCTTTAACCAAGAAAGCTGGAAATTATCTACTCTATTCCACATTTTCTGCACACTATTCCACTCTATTCTGCATATATCAACTGTGGCCTCTGTAAAGCAATGTCTTTATTACTGCAGTAGAATGAACAAAACTGAGCTGACCATGGCTGTGCCAGGAGTTTGCTGTTCCTCCACAATGGCCAAAGTTCTTGAGCACTGAAAGTGCTGTTAGTGAATGTGTGTACAGCTCCTGGTCCCACTGCCAGCGTGTGATGTCTGTGTCCCCTCCACCTCTGCGCAGTGGAAGCTGAGCCCTCTCAGAGCTGAAGATTGACAAGGTCCAACTTCATATTAAGTTTGTTTTAAGTGGTGTTTTTGAGCATTTGAGCCTCCTTCTATTTAGCTTTAATTTCCTCCCTTGACACCACGTAATGCTGTCTTTCATAGATGGATGTGCTGCTACTGCTGTCCAGTCTGTTTCTCCCTCCCCAGCCTTTGAGACAGCAACTGCTGTTGGGTATAAATCAGTGTTCTTAACTCTTTGAGACCAAGGCTTTACAGCAGAGATTACTGCCAGCTAATGTTGTTCAGTTTCCTGAAGTCCCTGCGTGTGGATACCCTGATGGTAAAGCTGTCCATCTTTAGTAGCTTTCATTTTTCAGCAGATGGGCTGTGCTCTAGAGTTCACATTCTGTTAGACTTTTTTGCACTGTTTATGACTGTGTGGGCTAATGCATTTCTTTGGCTTTGAATTCAACATCAAAGTAACATTGGTTTAATACAGTAGGGTTTATTACCTTTTTCCCTCCTGGCTGGATTTTATTTTCAGCTCTTGACTCCAGTATTTGTTGCTTCATAATTTGAGGCTTTTTACTTGCTCTTCACATTGTTTAAAAAAAAAAAAAAATCAACCCACGCACAAAACTGTTTTGCTTAGCTCACAGTATTTCCACTTGGCTCAGAAGATGTGGATTTGTGAGCAGAGGGAATCCTCATTTGGCTGGTCACTCAAGCTTTCTTCAAGAGCATTAGAAGGATCTACAGCTTAAGTTCATCAGGGGGCTGACCTGCTCTAGTTTTAATGAGATTTATTATACATGTACCTTTTGGATTCTGTGGCTTTGATCTCCAAAACAATCTGTATAAACCTGTTAGTAAAAGCAAAACTGTTGACAGAAAACTGACTCTTTATACTGAATCTGCCCTGGCTTGAGATTATTGATTTTTGAAATTAAAATAATATCTCCTATGCCATTGGCATGCAACTTACCTGTGTTGGTTGGCTAAGGGCTTGCATTCATGCTTCCCTTCTGAGCTCCTGCAGTCCTCCCTTTCAGAAAACCACATTGATCAAACCCTGATATTGCAGCTCGGGCTTGGAGAGGGTAGAAGAAACAAATCTGGATGTTAGAGTTGTGAATTTTATGGGTACAGCTGCAATCCTAATACACGCAGGAGAGATTGGGGTGGTGGGTCTTGGCTAAACACAAGTGTGTGCTTTCCATATAATTACCTTTGACTTTCATAAAAGCTTGACGGCATTTAATAATTTGAGCTTTGTTATCTTAAGAAACCAGAGAGTTTTTGACTTGCTCCAAAACAAGTACCTATGAACTTTCAGCTTGTCAAATAACCATGGGACTCCAAACCCTCAAAGGGGATCCAGAGGTAACCAGATGTGCACTGGTTATTACTGAGTGAAAGCAATGCTGGAAAGCGTGGGCAACATGAGAAGGGAAACTGGTGTCTGGAGTGAGAATGTTTGGGTCAGTCTCCTCCAGAGCTGCAGTAGTCTGGCTTAACTTCTTTCAGTTTGGTGACTTCTATGGCCATGTTAAATCTTCACAAAGATGCATGTTGACAAGCCTATAGGGGAGGTGGCCAGTGAACGGAGTGATTTGACTTGTTCCATCAAGATAGGGCAAGCCTAATGACTAGGTGATGGCTGGAGCTGTGATGAACGTGGCTTGTCAATGCCAGAACTCATTAGCTTCCCTCTGCTCGTGCTGGATGTTTGTACATGCACCACTCGAGTCCACTGAGGCAAATGCATCGCTGGGTGTAACGCCTTTCCTTTTTTTTATGTGTACCTATTAATGGAAGCAGAGTGCATAATGTAATCTTAAAATAGCTACTCCATGAATGCAGAAACATTCCACTTCTGACTAATCGGCCATTCAGAATGAGCGTTTAAATATGCACCAGAGACTGAGTGGCAGCTTTCCATATCTGCCTGAATGGAGTCAGAAACATCCTGCAGCTCTGAGCTGTGCAGGCGCCTTCCTCCTTGTTTTGTCCTCTTACCCCACACCTGCTTGCCTCAGTGTAACTGCTTCTAGTCTGGGAAGCAGGGTACATACTCTGCTTGCTATGTCTTTGGCTAGAGAAGCAAGCTGATGGGGTTGTTCATTCTCACTTCGCCCAAGTCTGAAGATCCTGGAGGGACTGGGCTGATAAACAGTCCTTAAAACCAGATTTCTCTTTCTCTTGGTTGTGAATGACCAGGAACACAAAGAGCTTATGGTCCGAGTCCTGGCTCTAGTGCATAGCTTGAAGAGCCTGGCAAGCACCAGGGAGCCCATGTGCAGCGTTCTTTCTCCAACAGACTGCTCTACAGCAACACGTGCTGCTCCAGAGCCTCTGGCACATGAGAAGAAGACCTGCAGATATGCCAGGGGGCTGCAGGGGCAGGATCCATGTGGTCTGTCAGGTCACTGACCTAAAACCTGTCCCAGCTTAAGGATTTCTCTTGGAACTGCTCGCTGCCTGCCCAGGGGGATGGGCAGTGCCAGGTTACACAGGGCTCCCTCCCAGGGGACAAGTGCCATTGGCAGTGGGTACGGTCTCACCTGTCGGGGAGGGACAGGATTCCATACAGCCACTGGTCCTCGCTTTCTCTGTGCTATAGCAGGGAACGGGCAAGACTCTTCTCGAGTTTCCTCTGCATCTTCACTGGGTGTGCTCTGGGTTTTCTGTGGGGCAAATATAAACCCTCACTGCATTAGACTGTTGATGTCCTGTGTGTGATGAGACGGTCTTGGTCTGTGTGTGTCTGTGTCTCTGGGTATCACTCTGGCCTCTTCTGGCAGACTGAGCACTGAGGACCGACTGCTTCTAGTGCTGCCTTCGCTCCCATGCCCAAGGGGCTTTGGCACTAAGGGAGCTGGCTAAGCCAGGGCAGCCAGGCAAAGCCCAAAGAAGCAATTTTCTTTTGCTGACCAGTGTTGCTTTTCCAAATACCGCGTGCCCTCTATGGCTATAACTGTACAGCCATCTCATTAGAGCTAACCTCAAAGGCAAGTTCTCCTCTCCTCCCAAAAATGAGGATTTCATGTAAGGGCTTACACTGGTTTAAGCCTGCTTTATCTTACTATATCATAAACCTGTTTCTAGTTATCTTAAGGCAGAAAGCAACTGGAGGATTTGGATTGGACTGGATGATTGATTCCTGCTGATTTAAACAATCCATAAGGAGAGCCTTTTGCCCTTACCTAGCTAATCTAAATTTCCTTTTCTGGCATAGGTAGTAAGTACTTATTCTGCACTGTCTCTTGCAGCAGGACAAAGTTCTGGGAAGTGTCATACTCCGAGCACCGGCTTCTGCAACTCCGCTCTTCAGGTGGTTATTTATGCAAGGCACCAGCCAAAGGGAAGGGAGAGCTTTAACTGGATTAACTTCAAGAAGAGAGTGTGGGGATTTAGGGATTAAAGACCCAAAGGCAGCCAGCAATTACTGACTTAAAACCAGCTGTAAGAGAACCAGTCTCTATAGACTGGAAACACAGTCCTTCCCCACCTGTAAAGTGTTGAGATTGGGACCGTTTTTACTTTTGAGGTATTAGAGAAGATGTTCTTAGGGATGCAGGGTATGTGTAGCACGTTTTCTCTTAAGACTGGTATATTAATGGGAAACTGTTTGTAATTGACACCTCTTTAAGAAAAAAAAACCTATTAAATCACTGAATGCTCGGATGGGATCTTAAACCTGGCACTCAGAAGGTGTGTTGGTGGCTTGCTCTGCTATAATGAGAACATCTGGTTTCAATAGACCTGTAGCTCTTGTACCGTCGTGCACTCCCCTTTTACACCTTCTACACTTGCCCTAAAGTGCTTCTATTGTCCCATATATTTTTTTCTACTGTTGCTGTTGTGCAACCCCTGCAGGGAAAATCCTAGTAGATTACAGGATTGATAGAAAGATTGGGAGGCGTGGGAGGGATCAACAAAAACCTGTTACTAAGGAGACATGAGTTTTAGCATTGTGTCTCTAATGGCCAGTCTGCCGAAGAGGAAACAGATGGTACAAAGGAGGCTGGGATTACATAGACAAGGACTCCAGGGCCACAAATCTGGTACATCCATTGAACTTCCAGGGGTCAGGCAAATCCAGTCTTGTGCCAAGACACATGTGGTCCCTTTGCTTTGGCACAGGGTTTCTGTCCTGCTGTCATTAAAGGCTGCCTTAGTGGGATTCTGCGTGAGCCATTCCTGCTCCTGGGAATAGCCAAGTTTGATGTGGAAAGGACGAGGGCAGGTGGCTGTATGGTCCATCATAACACTGTATTCTGGTTTAGTACAGTTTTTCTCCCATTACTGATGTACACGTGGAGGAATTTGACTTCTTTTCTACCCTGGAAGAATAGGAAGACGGGTGGTGGCCATGGTTGCTCCTGCCTTTTCACACAGCCTGGCCTTTATTGCAATATTATGTTTCGCAGAGGCTTAAATTTCAGGAGTGATGGTCCCAGCTGCGTGCTGCTCGCCGGGCTCATGCTGCCCCTGCTGCTGCCTGCTCTCTGGAGAGACGTGAAACCACACTGCCCTTCTGGAGACAGCAGTGGGGAAATACGCGAAGACAGGATTCATCCTGGCCGAAGAGAAACAGTGCTGAAGTCACTTTTGCAAGAGACTAATTAAGATCTGTTTTTCTTGTATTTCACTTCCAGGCTCTGGAGAGTGTTGCAGTAAACAGGATGCTGATTCGTTAATAAATGGAGAGTGCTAGATGACTACAGCACTAGAATTAATAGCTTGACAGCATTTCCTTTTTTCCTTTTCTCTCCTCCCACAGCAATTTGGACTGATACCCAAATAAACAATAACAAATAGATTTTTGGAGGAGCTGGCTGGGAGAAATAACAAAAGTCAAGGGGCACTCATTACGCAACTTTGTTCTGCTCATATTTGACTAATGCAGAAAACCCTGTTCTACTCCTCAGCTTCATTTTCCTTTCTTTTTTTTCCTTCAGCTTCTGTTGGAGGAGGTGTCATTGTATTTGCTGCCTCGTTTTTGGTCCCTCAGAAGCTGCTTAGACCCCAGTATCTCCAGTTGGCTGTAGACATGCAGCGCTGAGAGAGTGTAGGCAGAGCTCTACTATGGAGAACCAGTGTACAACAGCCTCTAAACCAGCTTGTATCAGGCAATAAAATGGCTCAGCATGTTGGCTTAAGTTTCAACAGCATGAGACTAATACCTGGGTGTATTTTTTAAGAAGTGAGTGTTTCTGGGTAGTTTATAACCGTTACTTTCCAGTTCTAGTAGCGGTGGTCCCCTGCCAGAAGTGGGGCAGCTGGGAAGCTGTTCTGCACCCTGGGGACAGAGGATGTGAACACGGAGTACGCTTTGTACCTTCTGATTCTCTCTGCAGTGTCTTGCCAGGGAATATCTTCAGGCGTTCCCTTCCCTCTGCTCTCCAAAGACTCTGCTTTGTGTCCTGTGTGCACAGGAAGCTGTCCCGGCAATTCCTTTTGAAGTTTTGCCTGATATGCTTCGTTTTTTTGCCCTACCCAAACGGAGACTAGAGGTGAGGAGACTTGCCTGCCAATTCCTCTTCTGATATAGTCTAAACTCCTGCTGTTAAACCTCTACCAGCCACTTCTGTTCTAGATATGTCACTGCAATAGAGCAGAGACTCCCCGGCTGTGCTCTTGCTTGAGCCCAGGGTTATGCAATAGCAGCCTGTGAGTGCCAACGCAGATGCTGCTGCATCCAGACACGCTGCACAATGTAGTTGCTTGGATACCTCTTTTTTTTCTCCCCTCACAAATGCTAGGTAACAATTTGCAACCTGTAATTGTACCACTGAACACAGAATCAGGTTAAGCAATGTTAAGAGTTTGAAATATTAATGACTTCCCCTCCATATTGCTTTTTTTAGAGGTTGAGTATTGTGGAATTTGAAAAGATTGAGTGTTGCTCTGCTCCCTTTGCAGAGCCTTTATTTCACCTTTTTAAGTGTTAAATAACTTCCTGTGTTGAGAGATTTTTTCATCCAGAAAATGATCCTTTGATTATTGATGCAGTAGGCCAGGGGCTCCAAGTGGCCTGGCTCTTGGTGCTTATAGTTCAGGTAGGTCATGAAGATTTCTGGGCTGCTCCTAATTCACCCCCTGTGCCATACGCTCATTACGTCAATGGGAGATTTGATGGGAGCTTGCAGGGATTGGATCTCAGAGGAGCTGAGTGGGTGAGAATCTCCTCTAATGTTCTGGCACAGAGAAAGATGCTTACGTGTGACAGCCAGGCACTCAGTTTTAGGACCCAGTATGGGGTGAAGATGCAACTTAAATGTGTCTCACAGGCGGCTGCGTGTGCTTTCATCTGTGTAGTTTAAGGCAAGCTGTCAAAATTCAGAACTGTGGTTATGCTGCTGCTGACCAGGGACTGGGCTTTTAACGAGAGCTGTGCTGGTGCAGCTTCATTCTGTGGACACAGCTGTGGCATAGATGGGAATGGTTTCCAGATAGCTCTAGTCTTGTCCTGGTATGGGAATAATATAATATGTGATGCAGGTGAATCTGCATTGCTTTAGTGACCCTGCTACACATTCTGGGAAAAGTCAAAGCTCTGGAGTTGTAACTTGAACTGTGCCTGCCCAGAGCCCTGGAATAACCCCCTGGTTTTAATGGAGATCACTGTAGCAGGGGTACAAATGAGGCTGTTGGGAGTGTGCACCAAGGTAAACGAGATGCTGACAGGAAGATGGCTGATTGCAAGACAAAGACCCTTCCCTTTGCAGTGTACCTCCCTTCCTTCCACCTTCCTCCTCCTCCTAAAATAGCCCTTGAGTATGAGGAGTGAAACCCAAATATTTCCCCTTTTTAAAAGCACATTTCATGTTTGTTTGTTCATTTCAATGGGAAAGTGACTTACTGACTTGAACCAGAGGCTGGTGTTGTGTGTCTGCTATGTCTGGTCTACCTCCTTATTCCTTGTAATGTGTAAATGTCATAAATGATAAAAGGTTATCAGCTGCAGTTCCAGGTCTCCAACTTCTCTGCGTATGGCTCATTAGCCAGTTTGCTTTTCCGGGTCCTTCAACCTTGCTTAGTTCTAGCTGTCTTTTTTTAATGCAGCAGTTCAGGAGATTCTCTTCCAGCTTCTGCGATGAAGATGTCAGCCCTCTGGGTGAGGAGGTGCACGTGGCCATGCTGCTTCCGAAAGCTCTGGAGTGCTTTGGAAGGTTGAGTAAGGTCTGTGTTTGTATGAACAGGAGAGGGTCTGAGTGTGACTGCCCATCCTTCATAATTACACAGGGACAATTTCATGCATGTAGATGTGTCACCTTGCATGAATGGATAATGAACGGCTGCTCATCGTGGTAACCTGTGGAGCTGGGACTTCATTTTAATCACAGATTGTTCCTTGTGCAGAAGCTCTGCCCTGAGATTCACCAGGATACACCTGAGTATCTTTGACTTGGTCTTAGTCAAACTATACCTTTGACATCAGCAACAGTTCCCAGTATGAGAACTGGAGTTACAGTGCCTGTGTTTGTACAGCAAGTGTGTTTTCTCACACCTGACCCATCACTGCAAGCATTTGTTATTGTTGTGGGGAAAGAAATACTTCTAGGTTTTAGGATTTCAATGGACAACTTCATTAGCATTGCATAAAAGGAGACTAAGCAGGTATCTTCAAGGTTCTGGGAGGCATTAAATCTAGCAAAGCATCATAATTATGTTAAATATCTGCCCTTTGTGTCATACTTGTGCAGCATCGAAAGGCCTTCTGTAAGTCAGAAGGAAGGTCTAGTCAGGGAGACAATGGATTTTGTTTCTTAGTGTCTCTGAGTGTCTAGAGATGGTGACAACTGATACGCCACGACAGTTTTAGAGAGAAGTTATAATACTCCTTTGGTGTAGGGACATCTAATGTGAATATGTCTCTACAGTGTTTGTATTCTTTTTTTGTCCCTTGGGTGTGTCTCTGTGATTAAGGCAAAAGCTGTTGCACTCCCCATGAGGCAAGCTTATGTCACTGCAGAAATTCAATTGCCAGTAATCTCCTTTTTAATCTGGTCTTGTGGTGTAGTGTAGCAGGCTGTATTTCTCATCCTGACTCTTGTTGTACCAGTTGGAGGCTTCTAATTTTTCTCTTCAAGTGTTTGAGTTTTATTTCTGCAGTTTTTAGTGAGGCCTAATCTAAACAAGGATTGCATAAATCTCTTCTCTCCAGCAGGAAGATGAAAGCTTTGATAAGGAACTTGATTTTTTTTTTTCTGTGTCTGGAGCAGGAGCTCAATGTCTTTGACCTAAATATACCAATTACTGACACAGCAAAGTGATGCAGAAAACAACCCGAAAGCAATGCCAACCCCTGAATGAACACTTGGCTGCAGAGAGCTATTGCTTCTGTGGAACCCCAAACACAGGAGAAACGTGAGGAGGAAAACTGTTCATTCAAAACATTTCATGCAAATAGTGATGGGCGAGGGAGAAACTGCTGGAGAAAGCTGCTTGTTCACCCCTTATCCCGATAGCCTTGGAGAGGTAAAAGTCCTATGCAAAACACAGTGTGGTTCTCCCCCTTCTTGTACGTGGCCTGGTTTGCTCAGCTCAGCTTTTTGAAGAACTTTTATGTCAAATTTAAAGGCTTCCTGGTAGCAGCTTCATTTTTTATAAAGCATTTGATGGCAAATGTAAGTATTTCAGAAGGTGGCTGTGAGCTGTAGAGCAGCTCTCTCGAGCATACTCGGTGACTCTATTAATTAGTTTCATAGTTTTTAATAATGGTAAAGCTTAACCATCTCCAGAGACCTAGGGATTCTGAACTGAACTGGTTTCCAGTTCAGCTTTGAGATCTCTCCTCTGTATTTCAGTACTTGCATATTGCTCCCAAGGAGATGGTTTCCATAGTATAGCAAGTAAATCAGTTCATACAAACTGCTGCAGGTTTCTGGTTGACTTTGTTCTCCATGCAGTAACTGTGGAACTTGCCAACTCTGGCTACCCATTTTTTTTAGTGGTCAGATCACCCTTCTCAGTACCAAACTGTTAGGCTGGAAATGGTACCTGTTACAGTTCAGCACCCCTTCTCCAGCCCTGGGAGCTCCAGTTGCTGAATTTTTGTAGAGTCTTGGGCTTCTTGCATAAAAAAAAAGGGAACCTTTTATCAACCAGGTTTTTGAGTCAGCCCTTGTTTCTTTTTACCAGCCAGAGTGTTGTTGCTGGCACTTCAGCCTTACTGCAAATGCAGTATGTGTGGGCTTTTTGCTAACACAGTTTATTTAAGAGATTGATACAACTCAGACTACTGTATGAAAGTCTCTCTGCTACAGAAATGTGTAATAGATATTTGGCAATCTGACTCAAACATTTGTCTGTCTTTGTTCCAGCAGATGATTTGAGATTATTGGTAGAACCAGCCTTGTGCAGGGCCTGATGCTGACAAGACATCTGTCCAATATTTCATCTTGGAAAGTGTTGAGCTGTGTGATGTCCATGCACAGGTTCTAGTCCCTTGGACTTTAATGGCCTCTATTCATTTGCTGCTTTGGGCATCCAATGCCAGTCTCGTGTGGATGCTGGATACCCCAGGGCATCTGCAATGTCACTGTGTGTCTGTAGCAAGAGTTGAGTTGAGCCCTAAGGAATCTGAACGTGCAGTGGATGCTTTTATCTCTATGTGACTTTATTGCATTAGAGGAGAGGCTGTGGCTGCAGTAGTGGCACCCTCTCTGCAATACTTGACCAGACTGGGTTATCCATGCATTGGGTAACAGTTGGGGGAGGGTGGTTTTTGTACTGACTTGCTTAATACTTGCTGACACGCAAGGAGAGCTCCTGTATGAAGCAGCTTGCAACACACTGTACAGCTGTAGCCCAAACAAAGATACACTGGGAAATTGGTGGATGCTATGAGGAGTATTTGCATGGTTTAACAACTGGATTGGTGCCCGGATGCACAGCATCTGATTTGACTAAAGCAGCTGCCTTCTTCCCAGCAAAGGTCATGTTCAGCTCAGAGGCACTTAGTGTGTGTTTGAACAACTGGATGGGATGTAGCCAAGGAAAGGGTAGGCAGAGAACAAGATTTGCTCATTTAATTACAAGCCTTTTCTTTGTAGTACCTTCTCTGAGACCGGGTCCAGAGTTGTTCACATGATGGTGGCTTGACAACGTTAAGTGAAAAGCCTCCCTGATGGTGTGGCTACATCTGAATCTCGCTGTGGTTTGGGGGGATCTATATTAACTAAATTTCTGTTGTGTAAATAAGAAGTTGGCAGTTGTACTTCACTAGGAGAGGCTAAAAGGCTTGAAGTTCTTTGTCTCGCATAGCTTCTCACAAAATAGCTTCTGTATTCCTGCTCTTCCACAAAGCTTCTTTGCCCCGGTTAATAAGGACTTTTTTTAAAAAGAACAGTATTGACTTTGAAAATTAACAGCTTCAAGAAATGAGTGGTTTCACATCTACCTCTTGGTTCTGCCTTCCTATGAGGAATTCGAGATCACTCACTGCTGGTGTTTGCTGTGCAGAGGATTCCTGTAAAGGGGAAAGCAATACCAAACAATGAAAATAATGAAGTTGCCCATCCAAAAAGCAAGACCTAGCCAAGATTTAGAAAATGGAGAAGGGGGAGACAAGTTCTGTAGTGTCTGAAGTGTGCGTGTCATGGCTATAAGCAAAATGCTGACTTTTGGGGTGAAAACCCTCTAAATTGTCAGTACTGTCTTGATGTTGATGTCTGTGACCACTCACACTCCTGATAAAAACACTTCCCAGGCATTGTCTGTACAGGCGAGTACGTTGGCATAAAACCATATGTAGCAGGCAGTTATTAAATTGGAATCTCTTTTAAGGTTTGAAAGATGTATTTTTAGGGTGTAGCCTGTGTGAAATGTTCCTTGGTTAATAGAAATGTAGGTGAGTGTTAAGTGCATGACTTACGCTAATAATCATATATCTTACAGTAAAAGACCTTGCTGTGATGTTCCTAATGTTAAATATAGGCAGACAGCTCTGGTCCCCATACATAAGAATGCAAATTAAATCTTGTTTATCATTACATCAGTCTGCAGAAAAGGAGATTTGTAGGAGCAGGATTGTTTGCGTGCCATGGAGTGACTCCCATTGTACAGAGCAGAATAGCACTCAAAAATTCCTCTCCTCTCCCTTGCCCTTTTGATGACAGATAGTTGGCAGTGGATCAAAGCACAAACAGGATTAATGTTTTGCATATTCTGTCCTACATGGCCTGCAAGGAGCAGAGATGGAATTTTTCATCTTTCACTTTAAACTGCATTTAATATTGTGGCCTAGTTTAGAGCTACTCGAGTCATTCCTTCCATTTCCCCCGAGGCCTCTGTTTCTGGTCAAGGAAAGCAGGGCATGACTCCCTCTGGAGCTCATCAGTGCTGCTCAGCTTCCTCCTTGCAGGCTGCTGAAGGGGGCTGGTCTGAGGCTGGAGCAATCCCACATCAGGAATGTCCAAGTAGCGTTTATGGAAGCTGCTCTCTCTCAGCCTGCTGCTGTAGTTGCAGCACAGGTGCTGCAGGGCACGCGGAACCTGGGGCTGGGGCAAGAGCCAAGGTTCTCACTACTGCCTGTGCAAAGGAGGCTTTGAAAGCTGAAGTGGATCACTGGCACAAGTCACACCTCCTGTGTTGCTGGTTTCAGTGTCCAAGCATGTTCCTTCTGAAACTGTGTACTGTCTTCTCAAAGATGTCCCCAGAAAGGGACATTTACAGATTCTGATCCACTTTTTTGGCTGGTGAATCCTTGCACTGGCAGCAGTACCTCCTCCTCTTTGGAAATACACTGAAAATGGCAAGAAAATTTGAAGGATCTTCTTTTAGTAGTGTCTGTATTGGAATCATTTCCTTCACTGAATTTGCACTTGACCATGCGTTGGGCACATCTTCTCTGTCCTGCCCTCCCCTCTAGTGGGGTGACTTGTCATTGCAGCTCAGTTTTGGCTGGCAGTTACTAAGGAGGTTTTTGTGATGTTTTCCAGTTGCAGAATTATGTAGTGACCAGAACACAGTGCAGAGAACCGTAGGACACAGGTATGGTATATGCCGGATGGTAGCACAGACTTGTGGAAGAGAAGCAATATAGTGGTTGGATATGTGAAATATGGGAACATGGGCTGTATCTTCTTCCACACTGATGCCTGCTGTCCATGAGAAGGTATAGATGCATTTGCAAAGGAGATAGTTGATGAGATGAAGATGATTCAGATACCTGAATCTGATTACTCTGTAAATACCAGAACAAGATGAGAGGCACAGAAAAGGAGCAGGCTGGTCAGAGTTGCTGAGAAGAGGAGGAGGTTGGTGAAGGTTTACTTTTGTTCCAGACAGCATCCCGGGTCCTGGCAATGAATGTCTTGCTCAAATCACACTTGTCTACAGTTCTGTTTCTGTAGACAGTTAGCTATGTCCTGAATAAATGTGCTTTTCACACAAATCTGCCACGTTTATGTCTCATATTAAAGAGATCTTGTAAGAGCTTCAGCAGAGACAGATGGGAATTGATTGGACCATGTCTAGCCTCCTCCACACTGAGCTCTTGGGGGCTGAATTTTGAGTGAAGCTAAGATAATGATCTGCTTATTTCAGGATCTTCTGTCATTTGCTGGACTTTCGGCTGTGGCATACCAGGCTTGCCAATTGCTGTGACCAGGACTTTTTTTGGCATGTGGAAATGGCCACTCATTATACACTAGAAGTGTTTGCATACCTTGGGTTCCTGAACAGCACGGTTGAGATTGCAAGTGCTCTTTCAGTTGTTTTACCTTCCTGCGGGTTTGAGGAATTTGTTCTCCAGCCAAATACACTTTTTTGAGCTGTTCTGGCTTATTCAAAAACCCCATGAAACCTCTTCCCCTCTGACCTCTTACTCTTGCCCCCATGTCAACTTTTTTGTCAACCCCCAGGGAACTCATCGGATCTTATGCTCTGGCAGGATCTGAGAACTTCCACTGGTTTGCTCAAACACAACAGACTGGAGATAAACAATACATTTCTTCAAAGGAATCTTAACTGCACAGCTGATGCTGGCTTCCAGTTTCTTGTCTTGCTGATCTTATTTAGGACACTTGCCACGCTGAGTTCTTACAGTGATGCAGCATCCTGGATGCAAGGTGTGTGGTTCTCATATCTTGTGCTGGAGTTTGCCATCCCCATCTAACAGCACCATCCTGGTGCTGTCAGGTCGTTACATCGGGTCATGCAGCCCGAAGTTATGGGGTGGGGTTGGGAATTGGGCAAAGCCAGTGGTGGTAACCGTAGTGTTGGTGTCTTTCTCAGTTTAGTGGGGCTCTGTTTCTGATGACACCCGAGTGACTGACCTTTCAAAGATCTGAATCCTCATCCTTCAGATCTTGTGTATGTGTTTTATTTATGTTTTCTAAAAACTTCTGTTGCAAGAACTTCTAATATATGGCTCTGTTAAGGAGAACCCATTGAGCTGTGTAAATTCTTACCAGATTTGTCCACTGCAGTCTCACATTTTGTCACTGGCAGTGAGGTGATGGCCTGTGTGGCTCCTGTGGTGACATTGGCCACCTGGTGAAAAGGAGCACCGTGTGATCTCGGGGATCAGAGCTGTCCTTTTCACCAAGGTATTTTCCACTCCAACCCACTGGGAATTACCTACACTTCTCAGTACTGGGGTGAGAAATGAATATTCACTCTCCTGGGAAGTGCTAATAATTAGGATTCCAAATTTAGAGGAAGAGGAACAAGGCAAGGAGGTCTGTGAAGTATTTACAACTCAAGTAGACTTTGCTTGCTCTAGAAGTGCAGGTACGTACTGCTTTCATGCACACAAGACAGTTAAGCACTAGCAAACTGTTGGGAAGTACTTTGCGTCTTCTGCAAACTTCAAATGCTGCTGTTACCACCTGCTAAGCCAAAATAGGCCAAAATGCAGAATGAGCACAGTCTATTGAATAGCTGCTGCCCCTGAGGTGTTAAGCAATGCAGATAAAATGTGAAGAGACTTTGGCTGCATGGGGAGTTCCATCGCCAAGACAGCTGTCCAGCGTCAGGAGCTGTGGACAATGAACGGTCTGGCTGAGATAGGTCCTGAACCAGTGTGGTTATTGCAAAAGTTTGAATAATGGGAAGTGACTCTACACCATTGGCTTCTTCTTTAGCAAGGCCAGTCTTGGGTCTGTACCCCAGAGAGCATCCCAGAATGTTCTGCCAGCCAGTGAATGCAGCTGGCTGAACACTGACACCATCTCAGGGACAAGGGCTTGGCTCCCTGGTCTGAAAGAGCTCTGCTGCTCTGATGGCTGCTCCTCATCCATCCGTTTGCACCTTTCTGAATGATGCTACATCTTGTTTTCTGTTGCCAGTGGAGTTCACTGGTGTTTTCATTTTGAAGTGGTCAGGAACGCTGCCTTCTTTGTTGAGTTGCTGAGCTAATTCTTGGGTCTGATGAGAAGGTATTCCTGCCAGCTCTTGCTTGTTGTAGATGGTCTGCAGGTTTTAGCTTGAATTTGTGGTTGCAGGTGGCTCCAAGTGAACTACTTCACGGTGTTGTTCTACTTCTGTTCTTAGAAATAGAAGACCAGTAGCAAGCATGCATTTTCTAGTTATTCCTGTATCTCACAGATTCAGATTTCTTAAATAAGAGAGAAACAGAATATCCAGCAGGAGTATCTGCATTTAACTCTGTATTAAAAAGTGAGCTGAATATGAGCTTTGCATGTGATAAGCACAAAGAATGTAGTTCAAAAGATTCTCAGGAAAAAACATCGGTTTGTATGGTTATCTGACGGAAATGGAACCTTTCCACTCCTCCCCTTGTCTGAGCTTGGTGTTTATATGTGTTAGTTTCTGTAAGTTTTGTAAATGTGTCTATTGCAGAATCTCTCCCTCTCCTGTTGCTTCCCTACCTCTCCTGCCCTGGGCAGCAGGTAGGAACATGCCCTCTTTGATGGGGCTGAACCAGAGGCCAGGGGATACACAGTTTCTCTTTTCCTTTTCTCCACTGACTCCCTTTGGAATTGACATTTATCTCGTTCCCCAGCCTTCTCCCAGCCCATGAAACCTCTTACACACCTTTTCTTATTTTCCATCCGTGTGCTGTGGTATGTAAAACAGAAAGCAGTGTATGCATGATAGAGCATCTTCCAAATTGCTCTCCTGAAGCAAGCTGAAGAGGAAGAAAAGGATCGTTTCCATTCTCAGAAGAGCTGTAGGGTCCCCCCTGGGGTGGTTCATGAGGGAACATTATTGCAGTCTACTGCAGGGCACGGGGCAACGCTGGGGAGGACAGCACAGACTGCGTTGGTATAAATCACCTCTAACTTCATCCCTGTGTGAAATCCCACCACTCTCCTGACATTTTGGTTTCAGAGGTTCAGCTCTTCTGCAGGTGTTTGCAGAAGAACAACTCTGGACTTCCTTTATCCTTGCTTTTCTGTCTCAGAAGTGCAGTAGAAGTGCATCGTTTTGTGTTCATAAAGTGACCCTTGAGTTCAGGAGTAATACAGGCTACAGAACGTAACAGTTCACTCTACTGTTGCCATGGTACAACTTGTACCAACGTCTTTGCTCATGGGAAGATGTGTTCACCTTAAAGGATGATGGGATGAGTGACAGAAGAAGGAGAAAAATGGATTAACTGTGCTGGAGCTCAGAAACCAGTTAAAAAACCTGAACACTTCAGAGAATTGCATGTCCACTACACTACTTTGTTAGTAAAATGGTAGCACCTCTGTTGTCATAGTGGCAGAGGTCTCTTGCAACCACCTATTTTAAAATGTGTTGCTCCTGCAGATCTACACATACGTAGTAAGTTTTCACTGATAAAGCAGATCTTGCACCCCATCTCCAGCCGGTGCCAATGCATATGTAAATGTACTGTGAAGCAGAATTAATTGCTGAGATCTCTCTACTGTGGTATTGCTTTGGGCTTTAGTAGGTAGGCCTAGTAAAATTCCACAGCACATTAGAGATCCTGTGTATTAATTTTGCATCTAAAGCCAGCATTGTATGTCAGACTTCCACCTTCTTGTCTATCTGTGCTCACCCAGTCCGATTTGGCAGGTTTATTGCTTGCTGGTTTTCTAGATTCTTACACTTGATTGCTGACACTGGACTATGAATTAATATGATCTGCATAAAGGTAATAAAAGAACCCTTAGAGTTTTTTACCAAGAAGTAAACTGCGTGTTGCACTCTGAGCCTACCTTGTTTGGCAGGGGTCATTGGAAGTCCATGCAGAAGCATGCTAAATCCTGCAGGGGCAAGAATTCTTGTAATGTTGAGTTTTCAAAAGGCTTTTGAGAGAACATGAAGTGACAGCTGAGCAGTGAGTGAGTTCCTCTGTGGTGACAGCTACATGAAGCAGCAGTGAGAGTTTCCTTTGCCTTCTACAATCAAACCGGTGAAATGCAGGTCTTTGAATTCTGCATATATTACAGCATATTAACTTTTTTCTCCTTTCTTATGTATGCAGGAGGCAGACAGTGGGGAAGAGGAATGCCGGTCACAGCCCAGGAGGTAAGATTGTCACTCAAGGCTTGCTAGAGTCCTCGAGGTTACCTTTCTGTGTGAAATGTTCCACAGGGGTTTTTGTTGTTGTCTTGGCGTGTTCTGCAAACACCCATCATTTTCTGCCTATTGTAATGTTGCACATGTACTGAAAAATGTATTTAATTATGGCCTAAATGATGCTCCCAGTGGAGGGGCTGTTGCAGCAGGAAATGGAAAATTCAGATCACACTAAAAAATATACACGGGGAGCAGTTCACAAAGCTGTTGATGTGTGTATGCTCCAAAGTGGTGTTTGCATCCAGGAGGTGGTGTCATGCCTGCAGACATGTTCTGGATAAGATGGTGATACCCCACTTCTCTGTGCATGTGGAGACTTCGCTTATAACTTAGGAACAAATCCTGGCTGTGTTGTTCCTCAGCTCCCTCCAATGTTGTATGTTGTTTCTCAGGATTTGGTCCATCATCAGAATATTCCGAGAGGAATAACCATACAAATAAACACTTATTCTCAGGTTAAAAAGTTTCTGTTGCCATCAAGAGCTGAATTAGATTATTCTAGTTAGCAGAAGTATCAAAGGGGAGACTTCAGCAGTAATAGTCATCCTCTAATTGTGATTCTTCCCCTCCTGGTTATGCCCTTGTGCCCATCTTTGGGATCTGTGAAAAGCTGTATTTCTAGAAGCTGAAGTACAGGGTGATCCTGTGCCATAAGGGCAGCCGCTGCTTAAAATAGCACGTTCAATGGATGTGTAGATATTTGCTGCTGATGCAGACAGTCAGACATCTACTCCAAAGCTAGGAGAACACTGAGAATTTACAGATTTTCATTTTTTTAAATTGGAATTGTCTTGCATGGAGATGTCTGCTTTTGTGAACACCATTTTCAGTTGCTTCAGGAATTACCTTTTTTGAGAAATGCTTATCCCTAAAACCAAAACAAACATCGAAACTTGGCTGATTGAACAGGGACCAGTATTGATGGCTATTTTATAATGTAGTTGTAATCTTACGGGTAGATTTCTTGAAGTCTTGTAAGCTTTGTCTTCTATCCTCTGAGTCATTGAAAGAATTATTTCAGCTAAACTTAATAAAAGCAAAAACTGTATATACTAAGTAACTTATCCAGCAGCAGGAACACTTTCTTGGCTCAAAATGTTGCAATCAAATTTTATGAAAGGCCTAAGATTCCCTCCAGAGGGAGTAAAGGGGAAGTGAAGGTGAAATACTTCCCACTTTAGGAGCTCTTTGGCTGTTACAGTTCCTTGCTTAATGTTGTTTGTGTGAGTAGGTAACAACGGAAACCATAATTTCCAGCCTTTCTAAAAGGCTTGAACAAGATTTGGGCTTTGGGTTTGGGGCCAGCTTGGATGAATCTGCAGAAGAAAAAGCTGACATGGTTGCGCGTTCCCATGATTTCAGCGTAGTCCTGTGATTGTGTGGCCTGGGAAAAGTGGCTGGTCTGTCTCCTTCAGTCTTCTACCCTTAAGTGATGATTTAAGAATTGCTGTTTCTTAATTTTAATACTTCCATGACTGAGAGGAAAGCTGGAAAGCACAATTCCCAGAGGCTCAAACTGAACTCGGCTAAACTCTGATTTTTAATTTCACTCTTAGCCTTCCAGCAGTCACAAGATCAACTTATGACTTGATCTCAGTATACATAATGTATTGGAGGGGATGGGAGGTATCAAATTGTTGTGGGCACTTAGCAACAATTGTAGGTTAGGTTTGAAACAAGTGTTTTTTAATACATTTTAAATAACTTCCTGGGGTAGGAAATGACAACCTGCTGTTGATGTGGTGATCCGAACTCCGTGACTCCTATTGCTGGGGTCAGAAAGCTAACTGAAACCAAGATGCTTCTTGGGGAAAACAAGGGGGTGGGTGTTAAATGTGTTTGATTACAGTAGGATAAAAATAATAGCCAAATGTGGATAAGTCATCAACCTGGAGTCCTGCTGTGGAGGACCAGCAGATGTCTATAAACAGCTTTTGAGTATATCTAATCCCCGGGTTCCAAGCGAATGTACCAAGTGGTAGCTATTAAAGATGCAGACAGTAAAAATGCAATGGTCTGAGTAATCAGCTGCAGTGTCACCAGAGCTGCTCTCTGCAGCAGCCTGACATTCCTAGCTGCCTGCCTGGGCAAGGCCAGGCTGGTGAAGTTCTCCTGGGGCATAGTTCAGGTGACCTGGCTGTAGCCAGGCAGTGTTTGGTGTGGGATTTTTGTAAAATTCTTATGATGTGGAGTCCTTTTGTCTTCTGCACTCGTGTAAAATTTATTTAAACACTACCTCAGGGTACCGTGGTTGGCCTCAAGCGTGCCCAAACTCATCCCATCAACTGGACACTGAATGCAAGAGCATTCATGGTATGGTATTTTCTGGCAAACTCTTCTGTACAGGTGTGAAGGGGAATGGTTTGTTTTCCTACTTCAGGAAAGTATTTGGGTATAGTGAACATGCACCTAATTTTTATAAAGACTTCTATCCATTACTAAAAAAACACGAAGTTAATACTGCAGATACCTGACGCTGAGCAAACAGGTGAAATCCAGCCTGGCTTCCCCACTCATCAAATTATTTGGAGTTTTTTCTCTCGCACCCAGGCCCTGCTCTTGGGGAAGTCCAGGAGGGTCTCTGTGCCCTGCCGTAGATATGACCATTCTTCCAGTTTATGGACAAGATTCCCAAACCCCTGATATGGGTCCAAGCTCTTGCTTTGGAGCCCCTGATGGAGCCAGTGCTCATCACCTGTCTTAACTCTTGGCTGATGGGACTGAGGCAGAGTACTGCATAAGCAGATGTCTTGAACGATCTATTTATTACATTTATTATCTTTATAGCTACCTTCCAGACGTTTTTATTAGGCTATCTGGAGGCTGTACAGCTAGCTGGCCTGCACATCTCTCCTTCTGTCCCCAAGCTGAATATGCTCCTAATGGAGCATCTGTGTTAACAATCTCTCTGCATCACCCTGATGTTGTTAAAACTTACCTAAAATGTGTGTGTTTTGAGCTCTGAGTTGTGTTTACACCGACTGACATATTGATGTTCAGGTTTTGTGTGCTCAGAGCCAAGGTTGCAAGGATTCAGCATCTTTGTTTTGCTGACAAACGACATCTCCAGGGCCTGGGGCAGCGGCGGTGCTGCAGTCTGTGTTGGATTTATGTTTGAAATGGTGCCTCCATTTCCACACTAGCTGTGAATTTAGCAGTTCTGTGTGCCTCAAAACACCTCTGATTGCTGAAATGCAGGGTTTGAGGCTGCACAGTAACTGCTGCATATAAAATTGAGGAAGCTGTATTGCTCAGCGAGGCTGCTGGGGACTTCAGAGAATTCCTTGAACTTTTATGGCCTGGTGCTTGGTCAGGCTAAAGTCCGTTTGCTTAGGTGAAGCTGAGGAGCCTGTCATTCCCTTTAAGTGCCACAGAAAGTTACTTATTGGGTCCTGCTCAAAATCTGGAGTTTGTTAACTGAAAATGTTCTTAAAAAGTGCTCATCCTCCCCTCTTCAGATGGGGGTGGGAGGGTGGTGTTAAAAAAGTAAAAAAAAAAACCCAATACCTTTTGCAGCCTAAGTATGCTTACCTTCTGGTTTGGTTTTTTTAGTCAAAATAGTTCCTTCCAGGAGTGGACTGGGAAGGAAAGCAAATCAGATTATTGCCATGATAACAGTTGGATGTGCCAAGATGCCTCGAGGTTTCAAGCTGTGAGCAAACACCTTTGTTCTAGGAGTGGAAGACCACAGCCTGATGCAGGAGCTTATGGTTTGTAACAGGATAAAAGTTGATTTTCAAATAGTAAGTAGACTTGGTGCATGTGTTTCCTTGTACAGGGCAACAGCTCAATACATCATAAGCCAAATAGTTTGACTTTTAAACTGAGACCCACTGTAAGCTTTTCTCTACCCGAGGGTTGCAGCAGATGTGTGCGAGTCCCTGGGAGAGAGAGCAGAGCAATTCTGTGATATCAAATTGACTGCACTTCAGAAGGCTCATTTACAACCTGCATCGAGATGTGAATCTGCAGCATCCTGTGGCTGTTGTGACTTCTGGAGGTGTGTTATCATCACCATTTGGTGCTCCTGGGGCAGGCTCCTGACACTTCTGGTTATCCTTAAAGCCTATCTGGTGTTAAAGACTTCCAAACCCCATGTGCTAGGAGTTCTAGCCACTAAACCCCCCTTGTACTTCCTTTGCTTGCTACTGGAGCTGCCAAACATCTATTTTGTTGGTACTTGAACAGTAGCTGAGATCTTCTAATGGGTGTGCCAGGACAGTTTAACTCCAGATCTTGAGTAAGGAGGGACTGTGTGTGTGGTGTACAGGAAAGCTTGTGTTTATCCATGCCGGAGATTACTAAGCTCTTGTAGTATGAACCTTATCTTTAGAACGTGTTTCCTGAATCCATCTTTCTGTCTTTCCTTTCAGTGACAGCTTAGCCTCTCTGTGGCATTTACTACAGCTGCTTGTGGAGAATGTAATACTGAGATAAAGAACGGTTCTGTTAATCTGCCAGCTCTGCTGACCACCAGCAAAAGTTCTGTGGGCCACACATCACGACTCATGAAAGTGGGTCCGTGGTCTTCATTTTTAATACAAAGTGTTTTATCACCAACCCGTGAGCAAAGGTATAGCACTTGTAGTCAAATCCAGTTTATTAGATTAGTAACAGATACCTGCAGGGCTAGTTCACTGCAAGATCTGTGTCTGTGGTTACAACATGCACAGTCCAGTCTGATTACACACCTGGGGATCACAATAATGTGTAAGACAACTTCAGATGTGATCTTCAGGCTGAAGAATCAAGCAGACTGATATCGTCGTGTTACCAAATTACCAGGTAAACAGACGGTGCTGTAGCAGGGAGCTCACTGAAAGTAGGAATGCTTATGAAAAGCCTTTTTAATTTGACATTCTAAGTGTCAAAGCAGAATGAGGAACAAGGTAAAGACAAACTGGGGAGTAAAAGGAATGAAGGTGGGTCAGATCCTTCAGCTACTGAAGGGGTCTGCTCGGCACGGGGCAAGCCCAGAACAGCTGCCCCCATGCACTTGTGCTCCTTAGTGAAGGAGGGGCTGGCTGATCAGGGGGTGCTGTAAGGATTCCATACGTGCTTGTGTCTCCTGCTGAGCATGAACCGGGTGCTCTAAGCTAGAGGAATCGAAGTTAAGGAAAGATTCCTGTTGTAAATAGAAAGGGAAACTCCAAAATAGCTGTTCTGGTCCCTTTCCTGGTAAGGCACCTTGGCAAGGCTTCAAGGTTAAACATGAATCCTCGAGAGTTTTCAGCTCTGTGTGGATTTCAGACACTTAAATGTATTTTGAGAATCTGGGCCAGGGTTTCTAGACGTGTTGCCATCTAGCTCTTTGGTATCTCTACATCAGACATTCCTTTATAAAATTAGGGGTGTGCTTCTGACAGTTCAGAGGGTTTAGATTTTTCTTTTCCATAGATCACTGAAATAACACACTATCTATTTTATGATCTCAGACATGTCATTCAGGCATGTTTCTTCCTTGCTGGATTTGGAGCAGTGCTGTAACAGTCTTAAGGCTCTGGATTAACTTTTTAGTAGCAACGTAGATGTTTGCAAATCTGTGCAAATAGGGTGCATTGGAGTTTTTGCATCCAAAGAACCAATTTCTTCAAAGCTTCTCTTGAATTGCTTGAATACACGTGGAAGGGAGCTCTCCAGAAAGCAGGAGGAGAAGGTGGCTGTGGGAGAAGATGCTTCTGCAAAAGTTGTGTCTCAGCCTGTTACTCCTGCCTAACATTAGTGTTGCTTGTTGAGAGATCGGAGTGATAAATGTTGCTGCTTGTGTCCCTTTTCCTACCACTGCTGCCTGGTGGCACTGCTCAGGTCCCTTCAGTCTTCTTTGCTTCTACACCTGTGAAATGGGTGTAATTGAGCATTGACTTCTTTGTCAGACCCTCTAAGATTTAATGATAAGTAAACTATACAATGATTGGGTGTGGGTTTTGTGAGGGAAGGGTTTAATGAAGTGATAATATTGCAAAATAGGTGTTGAATTCTCCACTAAGAAGCCTAATCATTGATCATGATGGGCAACTGACCAAACAGGCTCTAAAAGCAGGGGTTTGTTCTTTCTGTGATGCTTATCACCCTACCCCTGCTCCTGTCTGATTTCTTTGCTCAAGAACTGGAAACAGAAATACTCTTTGACAGCTTAAATAACCAAATTTAGAATGTGGCTTCCTGTTCTGACTGGTTCTTCAGGATTCAAGTACAGTTTTGCATGCTTCCCCTGTTCTGCCTCCCCCTTCTTTCTCTCTTTTTTTTTTTTAACTAGATATGGGCTCCTTTATAATTACTTTGTTAAATTTCCCTTACTGTGTGTAATAAAAGCTGGTGTGTTAAGCTCTGCCTTGGTGGGTGGTATGGCTTTTACTGGGAAAGCTTTGTATCTTTACTGTATCTCACTCTGCTCTGCATGCATTGGCTTGTTTATGATCACTGCTACTGAATTGGCTTCACGTTTTCCTGATAAATTTGACTATATAATGCAGTTGGCTTTGTCTCCCATGCTAAAAATGGCCAGAAGACTTCAGACAGATCAACTTCTCCTCGTGAGGTGGAGAGGCAGCAGTAGGAGATGAGTGCAGGAGTTGCTGCTCTCAACAGATAGGCCTCTACCTGTTTACAGGTTTGCTGTACAAATTTAAGGCTCTCCCCAGATAAGTCATCTGTTTGGACTCTTAATCCACTCAGACTGTTCATTGCTGGAAGTCACATGTCCTCACTGCAATGGGATGAATTAACTGACCTCTCTCCAGCAAAGCAGAGCCATCAGATCCTTTGACCCTCAAACAGCTGGAACGTGGTACCATTTTCTTCAAAGCTACCTCTCCCGACCCTTTTCCCCATCAGACCTGCTGCTGGGACAGCTGTCTGTGTGGGCAAAGGTTGAGTGAGAAAAACAAAGCCCTCGGCCCCACCTCTGCACACGGAAATGAACTTGCTACCTCTGCTCTCTCCAGCCGTGCCTCTGCAAGATCCAGTGCTCGGCTCTGGGCAGCGAGGTGTTGTTTTCAAAACTCAGTCACTTTTCATAAACGATAGCGGAAACAGCTGCCCAGCAGTAAAGAACAAACTTTCCACATGCACAGTAAAGGTGGCTGAGCAGGCACTGCCTCGCTGGGGAGAGGATATGATGGTAGGGAGGGGGAGGTTTGTTTGCCTAATGCAGCAGCTTTGCAATTATTTATTTTTTTTAATAATCCCCTGAAAACACAGGTCTGGGTTTTGCACTGCCTTAGCTATTACACTGATGCTAATAGATTTAGGCCAAAATCCGTTCCTGACAATATCAGGAAGATAAGAACATCCCTTGCTTTTGCAGAGAGCCCCTGGACTTCAGTCCGAGCAGGCTTAAAATAACATCCAACCCTTCATGCCCACTGGAATAAGTTTGTAGAGAGACTATGGCAATACATTGTCCTCATTAGGGCTCTTCAAAAGAACTGAGAGGACCAGAGGAAGTCTTCCTGATAGACATATTCTGAAATGAGAGGAGGTCACAGGCCCCAGTGTAGGCTAAGAATTGAACATGCCTAATAAGACAATTCCTGCTCCAGATTTAATCATCTTAGCATGTAAGCAGACACTCAGCAAACCTCTGTGGGATCGGGGTGGGTGGAATATGGTGACACCCACACCTTTGTGTGGTCTGACAAGAAGCAGCAATTCAGCCTTAAGCTGTTGATCTTGGATGGAAACATTAGCTTGACTAATGCCCTCTTTTGCATGTGGACTATGTGCACGGACAGGACTCAGTGTCCAGCTGTAAACACACTTCCTGCAAGCATCAAATCTGTGTATGCTAATACAGAACCTCACAGAGTGCTCCATGCATTTTTACTGATGACCTGTGTACAGAGGCCTCAGCTAGCCAAGGAGAATCCCATTGGCAACCTGCTAGCCCCATGCAGGACACAGAATTACTCTATTGCATCATTGCAAGATCAAAACATGTTAAAATGCACAAGGCAGCCAGTTACTGGTGCAGGCTACTGGGACTGTGTAGCTTTGAGACAGACACTGGGCGAGCAGATGATTGATTGAATAAACCACGTATTTTCAGCCTTGTTGTCTGCCAGACAGAACACTGTTAGTCAATACAAGATATTTGTGCATGCATGTTCTTCCTCCACCCCCTTAAACGCCTCTCCCAAGGTAGCTCTGGTGGGCATTCCCTGTTCCCTCCTCCTGCAGTGCCAGGCCAGATGTCCTTTGTGCTCCTCACCATAGGCTTTTTTCCATGATGCTTCCAGAACTGGTCCTGTCTGTTGGAACAGCTGACTTAGTGAGCTTTACAAAGGTTTTGGGATGGGTTTTTTTACAATGTGTCTTGCCTGATGTACGTAACTGTAGTTTATGAGTCTTTGCCATGTTCAAAGGTCAAATGAAACCCTGCTGCCCAACAAGGATCGTGTTGTATGGCACACGGACCTGGGGTTGTTTACTGGCTGCCTCTGCAGCAGGTGGCATGGCCCTGCTAATCCTCTGACCTCCTGGGAAGTGCCGACCAAAACCTTGGACGGGCAGTGCCCTTTCCCCCCCCAGCAAAGAGTCATCTCGTGCCCTGGGCTGGGAAGCACTTGAGACCCCAGACACACTTATTTCCATCTTGTCATACAGTGATTAATGGCTGTGCTCACATGCTCTGTTGCAGCACGGTGGTGATTTAGACTGTTACCTGTCATCACTGCAATTTTGTGCACTTTAAATTCTTTATGTATTTGTCCCAGCAGAGTGCACCTGCTTCCAGCAACAAGGAGAGTTTCTCTACTGTCTTGTGACCTGCTGCCTTCAACTCCATCTCATACATCCCCTAGAAGCCCTTTCTGCCTGCCTGCCCCTTGTTCCTGTGTTCAGAGAGATCAGGTTATTGGGTCAATCCTTTTGCTCGTCTCTAAATGTAGGGTGCAGGTTTGACAGAGACGTAGGGTTATTTCTTAAGCCTCATTTTAAAAGCAGAATATGAAAATAACACATGCTAACAAATGGAGAGTGGGAACTGAAGTGCTAATCCCGCCGTTGCCTGAAGGCAGTGTCAGTCTCAGGCTGGGATTTCAATCCTGGTGGCAACAAAAACATACAAATACCTTTTATTAGTGCAGCTTTCAATATATGAATTTACTGAGCATTTCCCACTCCTGTTTTCTAAGGGTTCAAAAAGAAAAAGGCTGGGATATTTCTATCATGGTTTGGACTCCTGGCATATGGAGATGCAGTGTATGATTGTATTAATCCAGGACTAATTCATTTGCAAATCTATTATCCATATGTTATGAGTAGCTGCTTTAAAAGTATTGCTTGATTAATCACTGTACTTGTTTTTAGCAGTTTTTAAGGGCTTGCCTTTGTGATGTTAGCTGCATGTAAGAAATCTGACATCTGTCTGGACAGTATCTAAGTGCATTTAGTCTTCTGCAATGCTTGAATAAAGCCCTTAAGACATTAAGTAGAATAGGACAGAAGTTTGGGTTTGTTTTTCAGTCTATGAATGTGTGGTATGTGTTACTACTGAATATGAGGTTCTTGCCAGTCTCTTGATCTCTGGAAGGATTGAGTTACCCTCCATTTCTCTAATGTCCTGATTTTTCCATTGCTTATTGCAACTGACTTTATTTCTGCCTAACAAAATGATTTTTTTTGGCTCTGCAGCAAGCTGGCACTGCATTTTCTTTACAGCTGTGAGGAGCCATTACCAGGCATGTGCTCTTGGCTACACAAGATGACATTGCTTAAATTAACACAACCAAACCATATTCGAGCAAAACTTGCAGAATCACAAATTTTGCTGCTTTGTCCTTTTCTCTGAGAGTCCCTGAAGTGGGGATGGGTGAGACCTTTTGGATGTGTCTGGCTTGGTGCTATGAAGTCCCAGACTTAAAGCAGTTGCCATCACACTCTTCATTTTTAAACCTCTGCTTCTCTGAAAGTTTTAGCTAATAGTTGGAAATAAACCCTACACAAAGCTTTCTTTTGGCTTTGCTTGTGCCTTGTTACTGGATCTGAGCATGTGCCATCTGCACTGGGTGACTTGTGTCCCTCTGTGCTGGGCTGTCCTGCATTCCTATGGGAAACACAGAACTAACTGAGCTGGCTTCCCAGGGTCTCCTGGTTCAACCTTGCTCGGTGCAAGGGCTGGAGAATGCTGATCTGGGACGGATGGTTTCTGCTCTGGGGCTGTGCAGGATGGGACAGAGCAAACTGTCTCTCCCCGCTGGAAAACTAGGAAATTTCCCTTGTGCTGTAACATCCGAATTCTCTGCAGCCAGAGGACAGGAGTTTTGTTCTAAGGAACTCCTCCCGAGGGCCGATGCAGCCAGAGATTAAATAGCAAAAGGCAGCTGCTGCTCCTCTCCCTTGGCAGAAAAGGAGTTGTCAAGTCTCTGCGCATCAAAGTTATTGCCAAGAACTATTTCCCCCATCTCCTGCAGGAGAGAAATGGAGGTTGTTTCTGAAGCAGCCGAGTTGTCGCTGCCTGCCTCTCGCTAAAGAATCGTTTGATGTGCTGCTGCTTCTTCAGACCTGGCTGCGGAGTTTG